>CABHPP010142964.1:0-50658 GCA_902168425.1 Peromyscus attwateri | reverse complement strand
TTTGTGGAGCTATGAGACTTTACTAAGCAAAAGTAGTCACCCATTCCTGATACCTGGCTTTATTTGTTAGTCACTGGTACCTAGTAGGGGCATCTTTGCCTTGTTATAGGGTAATATATATATATATATATATATATATATATATATATATACACACATGTGTGCATGTGTGTAGACAAAAATTAAAAAGGAGACAATGAATTTGAGAGTGAGTAATGGGGTTCATGGGAGGAGCAGAGGGAAGAAAAAGGGGACATGACATGGTATAATTATATTACAATTTCAAAATAATAAATTGTTTTATGTATATACATTATATACATTCATATATATATGAATATATGTAAATATTCACATATATATATATATATATAACTTGCATACATTTTAGGAATCTTCTAAAGTAGTAGGTTTTCCTATATCTTTTCCAAAAGTTTTTAGCTACTCTAGTCAGACTTGCTAGGGTTAAAAAATTGAAAAAAAATGATAATAAATGCTGTTTTGATTGTGGGGATAGAGGAACATTTATTTACTGAGGTTGGTAATGGCAATTGATACAGTTACTACAAAAATCAGTGTGGATATCCCCCAAAATGCTGAAAATAGATCTACCATATGATCTAGCTCTATCACTCCTGCATATTACTCAAAAGACTGCATATCCTACTTTCCTACTCTAGTGATATCTGATGAATTGTCTAATTATTCTTTATCAATAAAAAGTCGGGAGTCAGATATTGGGATAAGAACCTGAATGATCAGAGAAGCAACCAGTGACCTCCTATCTCTTCTGTTCCTCCATCCAAAAGCACTGAGATCCTCTCTAATGCCCCACCTTACTACTTCCTGTCTCTCTATCTGCCCTCAGTCCTACAAACCTCTATGGTTAATTTTGGTCAGCTAGTGGCTAGCTCTTTCCTCTGATTCAAAGCAAACTTTATTGTCACAATATGATCAAAATACCACAAAATAGATAACTGCTTGTCTCTGTTCTTTGCTGGTGTACTCACAACAGCCAGGAAATGGGAAAAGCCTTGATGTCTAGCAACTAATGAATGGGCA
Source organism: Peromyscus attwateri (assembly GCA_902168425.1). NCBI lineage: Eukaryota > Metazoa > Chordata > Mammalia > Rodentia > Cricetidae > Peromyscus > Peromyscus attwateri. Next base: position 49,596 of record CABHPP010142964.1, on the reverse strand, counting down.
TTGAAAACATGGTATATTTACATACTTGAATATTATTCAGCTACTACAAAAATGAAATTATGAAAGTTGCAGGTAAATTGATGGTGGTAGAAATAATCATTCTGAGCAAAGTAACTCTGACTCAGAAAATACAAATGTCCCATGTTTTCACTCATCTGTAGGTGTTAGTATTGAAACTTAGGAAATGTGTGTTTCATTTAGAATGCCCATAGATCTTAGGAAATTACCACCAAGCCACAGGGAAGGGATTTCAAGGAGGGGAGATAGAACACCCTGATGTAAAAGGTTAAAGAATGATGAAACAGTGAGGTTTAAACTAAGGTTGGTACACAGAGTACAGGGTAGAGGAGGGAGTAGGAGAAGGGATAAACACCATTGTGTTGGTTTCCCATAATTTCTTTTTAAAATAACTTTCATTTTCACTATTCTTTATACTATGACTTTCAAAATTCACTTTATTTTTATACTTCAAAGATAACAGGATACTAATCTATATTATATAACTTTAAATTAATGTTATTAACTCACTCCCCTCATAAAAGCTTACATGGTGTATTTTACATGCCTGGACTTGGAATTTTGCTTTCAAAGTCAACCACAACGTTGCTTTAGGATGATGGAACACTGTGCCATGTAGCTGGAGAGTTTTCTCTCCGGGTCCCGCCAAGTCCCGGCAGTCCCTTAGCCCGCTGATAAAATAAACATACAGATGCTTATATTATTTAAACTGCTTGACCATTAGCTCAGGCCTATCATTGTCTAGCTCTTACTCTTATATTCAGCCCATTTCTATTAATCTATACTTTGCCACGTAGCTCATGGCTTACTGGTACCTTACATCTTCCTTGTCCTGGTGGCGGCTGCAGGCAGTCTCTTCCTCCTTTTTCCTGTTCCCTCAATTCTCCTCTCTGTTAGTCCCGCCTATACTCCCTGTCTGGCTACTGACCAATCAGTGTTTTATTTATAAAGAGCGAAATCCACATCACTTCCCCTTTTCTTCTATTTCAAAAAGGAAGGTTTTAACTTTAACATAGTAAAATTTCATATAACAAAACAATTATCGAGCAAGAATTACAGTTACAATATTAAAGAAGATATCCTATCTATCTTATATTTGTGAGTTTAAGTTTTATATCTAACTTATCTTTTATCATAACTAAGGAAAATTGTAACTATCTAGTTTCAACTACATCAAAGACCTCAGAAGGATATAATATTACCTGAGAAACGGGAGAAGGATGGAAGCAACTTTTGGGAGTCTTGCAGGGTAGACAGAGACAGCTGACAGCCTGGACAGTCACCTCATGTTCCTTTTGAGGTATTATGTTTATGTAACTCATTTAGATTGGAATGGATAATTAAGAAATACAGATTAATAATTAGTCTTCTATGATAGTCAAACTTGTAGTATATTAGTTAAGTTTTCTAGGTATACATAGATATATTTCAGATAGACAGGTAATCTTCAAACACTTCAAAGACCTACAGAATATGACATTTAAAATATTTTTAAAAATTTAAACTTTCTGGACAGTGAGACATGTCTGCTCCTGGCAGCACCAGATTTACTTCAGAGAGGAGGATGGGCATCAAAGACACTCTGTATGGAGTTTATCTTCTTCTTGGCAAAAATAGCCATTTGGGCAAGAAACTGTTCTTGCCTGGACTGCTTGATCGACTGGACATGCAGGACCAACAAGAAGGTAACCACTGAACTTTGCTTGACAAAATGGCCCTTCAGGTTCCTGCTTCGCAGAGGAGACTGCCAGACATTCTATAGGACACTGAAAGGAATGACTGAAAGACTCTAGCCCTGTCGGCTGAAGACAGATGCCCCAACTTTACAAAGGAACATGAGGTGACTGTCCAGGCTGTCAGCTGTCTCTGTCTACCCTGCAAGACTCCCAAAAGTTGCTTCCATCCTTCTCCCGTTTCTCAGGTAATATTATATCCTTCTGAGGTCTTTGATGTAGTTGAAACTAGATAGTTACAATTTTCCTTAGTTATGATAAAAGATAAGTTAGATATAAAACTTAAACTCACAAATATAAGATAGATAGGATATCTTCTTTAATATTGTAACTGTAATTCTTGCTCGATAATTGTTTTGTTATATGAAATTTTGCTATGTTAAAGTTAAAACCTTCCTTTTTGAAATAGAAGAAAAGGGGAAGTGATGTGGATTTCGCTCTTTATAAAAAAAACACTGATTGGTCAGTAGCCAGACAGGGAGTATAGGCGGGACTAACAGAGAGGAGAATTGAGGGAACAGGAAAAAGGAGGAAGAGACTGCCTGCAGCCGCCACCAGGACAAGGAAGATGTAAGGTACCAGTAAGCCATGAGCTACGTGGCAAAGTATAGATTAATAGAAATGGGCTGAATATAAGAGTAAGAGCTAGACAATGATAGGCCTGAGCTAATGGTCAAGCAATTTAAATAATATAAGCATCTATATGTTTGTTTTATAAGTGGGCTAAGGAACTGCCAGGGCTTGGCAGGACCCGGAGAAAAAACTCCAGCTACAGTGCCAAGCTTTACTTATGCTCAGAACCTACATTGAAGTCAGAGAGCTATTTTAGGAAATAAAGTGAGAACATGTGCTGTCTTCAGCAGGAAATGAGAGATGCTAGTGAGGCAAGAGGAGCTTTGGGAACATGATGGTCTGTGTTCCATAGTAGCTTCTCTGCTTATGATGTGAGATCTTCTGCTCTAACACTTTAGGACCATCTGCTAACCTTGCATGTGTCTTATGTGAATATTCAGGGTAAAATGAAAAGAAAGGTTCAGAGATAATTTCTATGTCAGGTCTAAGCAACCAGAGAGATGGGAATACTTATGTTGGAGAAGGCAAGTTTGAAATTTAGGAATAAATTTTTAGGGTAGAGTCAAGAACCCTAAATAATAAGGAATCATAACATCCCTGTAATTCTCCAAAGTTTTGTAGGAAATTAGAATTTTTATAGAATTTGAGATGGTTGGTTAGAATTATCTAATGCCAAATATCACAATTTATACTCAAGTTTCTCTTGCTACAACAAAAAGCATTATAGAGTTACTAAAAAGCAATCCAAATATATTTCATTCAGAACCCTACTATGCCAGAATTTATAGTTATCTGGCCATGTTTTCTTTGCTTTTACTCCATGATTACACATAATTATTATCCACAGAATTCTTAGTTGCCAAAAGGAAAAAAAAAACCTTCAATTTTAAGCAAAAGCATAAAGTTGAAGTTTTTGCTTATTTAGGAATGGGCAGAATATACCAATCATGAAGATTATCAGAGAAAACAGGGCTGTTAAAATTATTCAGGCTCCTGAGAAAGAGTAACATGCAGTGATTGTCAGACTTTGGGAGACTCAATTCTATGAACTTCCCTTGTAAACACATGGTTCCTGAGATGAGAATGTCATTGATTGATGAACTCTCAGAAGTGTGCTCTTTGGATCAACTGACAGTTGAAGTTTGTGTTGTTCCTATCTGGTTGACTTGCAAATGTGCGTTCACTGAGGTGTACCGCCATCCATCCTTCACATGCATGAGAAATCCATTCTGACATCTTACAAAACTGTCATTGCTTAAGTAAGCGTTTTTAAAAACACTGCAAGTGACTATTTGCTACCACAGCTATAGAAAAAAAAATCAATTGTCTCATAGGAACGTGAAGGCATTCTATTCTCAGGCTATTTGAAACAACCGTATCACACAAAACTTGAGAAGCAATGACGAAGAGTGCCGAGGGGCCATCTCCACCAGGGAAAGCAGGGAGCTATAGAGGGAGGCTTTCCTTAAGTTGTCTGATGTGAAATGCTGTGGCAGGTATCAAGCAGTGAAATGAATGCAGAAAGTTACTACCCAGAAAATAGTACAAACGCGATGGAAAAGTAAACATATTACACAAATTAATGAAGTTATACAAGAAAACCTATTACTACTTTAGTATAAATATTCATAACATTGTGTATGTTTATGGAGTCATATGTTTTTTAGATAAGGTTTCACTATATAGCCCAAAGTGGCCTTGATTTCTTGAAATTGATTCTTCCCTTCTCAGCCTCCCAAGAATCAGGGGTTATCACTGTGACCATTACTGTAATAAAAATGTTAATCATTTTTCATCTCAGTTCCTAGGGCTGGTTTTCTCTAAAAATGTACTCTATTGGGGTATTTGATGGTCTTTGTTTCATGCTTATATTTTTGTTATTTCACCATCTCTTTCTCTTTTACAAATTTTACCCTTCATCTATTCTAGAATGATTTAAAATCCTTTCCTGGTTCTCATTCTCCCCTGTTTTCTTATCCACTGTAGTTTCAATTTGAACCTCTTCCTCTTCCTCCTCCTCCTCCTCCTCTTCCTCCTCCTCCTCCTCCTCATCATCATCATTATCATCATCATCATCATCATCATCATCCTCTTCTTTTTTTAAATAGAATTTTCTTCCTTCAATGTTGGCTTTTCTTTCTCTGCTTTCAGGCATCTGTTATTTCATAATGCAAACAATAACAGCATTCTTCTCTTTCCATTCCATTTTCCCAAAAGGGCTCTGCCTTTTCTTCTTGAGAAATATGCCAGTGAAATGGGCCCTGGTTAGCTCACATGATGTTGTGTGTCCCGTTCTGTCACTCTTGGAGAACTAATTGCTGCACTATCAACAGATGACTCACTCCAATGTCACCCTTGAGAGAGAGCTTGAATTTCAAGATTAGATAATTTCAAAATAATAAATGATTCCCATCTCTTCCAATTACTGGCTGACTTTACATTTCCTGCCTAATTCACACATCATAAGAACCCTATTTTAGAAGATAGCTAGGTCACAGTGAAATTATATATGGAGACTATATAGCACACCCTTCATACACAGGAGAAACCAAAAAAAGATAAATCTTGTTTGTGTTATTTCCTATTTTCTATTACCACATTTCATCATTAGAAGAATTATGCAACTCAGTGTCAAACACTCATTGCTTCTACCTGGCTCTTTATCACTTAAGCCAGGTTAACTAATTTTTCTCATATGAGAATAATAATAGTAAGCCAAACTGAAAGGCAACAATGGTAAAACAATGCATAATAGTTCAACCAAAAAACACTGTCAACGTGCATGCTAGGCCTGTGCAGCAAGTTAGTAACTCAAATCAGGCTTTAAAAACACAACTTAAAGCTAACGTTCTCATGATGTGAGTCAAAGATACGCAGCTTGGGAAGGGAAGAGCTAGAATTGAAGTCCTGTAACTTATCACCTTTAAGTCCAGAGCTCTGAGCAGGACTAATAATCACAGTTCATTTTGTTCATTTCCTGTTCATTATAAATGATGCTTGGGAGTTACTGGAACCAAATTCCCTCAATACTAAGTTGTTTTTCAGAGGCTTCTATTAAATTTCTTCAGAGTGTTGTGGAGTTACATCCTGCTTGCCCTCACCTGAGATTACAGTAGGTTTCTTTCCTATATAAACTATTTACATTTTTGTAGTTTTATGTCAAAGTCCTTATTAACAACACCAACACAGGCTGGAGAAATGACTCAGTGGTTAAGAGTCCTTGCTACATTTGCAGAGGACCTGGGTTCCACATTCACATGGTGGCACTCATGATTAACATTTAGAAGAAAAGCAATTTATGACTCCAAAAGATGCTAACTTCTCAGCTACTAAATTCAAAGACAATGCAGTAGGCAAAATGCTCTGTGAAGATTTCAAAAGTTTACAAGTAAAAATGATCAATGATCACAAAGAGAACACAGACAGGCAGATAGATTCATTCTGGGCCATAAGGGCAAAGTCAGCAACATAGAGAAAAACCATCAACAAAATGGATGAGAACATCAGCAAAACAAACAAACAAAATAACATTTGGAAATCTAAACATACATGACAAGAGAAGAACAAGTCATGATATGTGATAGTCAATGTGCCAAAAATACAAAGCAAAGAAATATTATGAAGGGTCTCAAAAAGACCAAGTGTGATGGCTCATGACTTTAATTCCAGCCCTTTGGAAGCATAAGCAGGCAGATCTGAGTTTGAGGCCACTCTGGTCTACAGAGAGAGTTCCAGGACAGCCAGGACTACATAGTGAAACCCTGTCTCCAAAAAACAAAAGAAAAGAAAAATCCCAATGCACCAACAACCACAAATGCATAAATGTATCATATCTCTCATTAGCAACACTTGAAGCAGGAGAAGCATGGGTCAATCCATTTCAAGCCCTGAAAACATATAAATGCCAACAAAAATTGCCTTATCTGGGAAAACTATAAGGATATTTCAAGACAAGCACAAACTAAGGCAGTTCATGAGCATCAAAGTAGCCATATACATAACAGAGGAAGAAAAATGTTCTCAATCACAAGAGCAGAGGGAAAAAAATTCATGAGAGTACTTATGAACAGTGAATATTCAGAAGGAGTCCATATTCCCCATCTTAGAAAGCCAGTCATCCTCCTAATACTTATAGAGATACTTAATGCTTGCTGTCAACCTGATTAACTATGAATCAAATAAGAGACATACCTTTGGGTGGGTCTGTAAAAGTGTTTCCTGGAAAGAATAATTAGAGGAGTGATGCTCTTTCCCCAGAGTGAATGACACTTTTTAAAAATAGTTCACATAGTAAGAGGTCCTGGGGAATAGCTGCTGCTTATCACCTACCTGCTTTTACCCCTTGTTGTAGGTACAGCTAATTTGTTGATGCTACTGATTTGCCATCCTTTCTTGACATTGAAATGCAGCTTCTTTGTCCTCCTAAGGTGTCTACTAACAATCCTCTAGGCCTTTAGCACAAAATTAAATCTGCTGAGACATTCAGTCTTGTTATTGAGAAGCTACTAGATTTTCATTCTTTGCAGTGCACAGTGACTGTTGGAACACCCAGTGTGTATCATATAAGACTGTCAAATACTCCTTTAATATGTATTTGTTCTATCAGTTTTGTTCTTCTAGAGCAGTGGTTCTCAGTCTGTAGATTGTAACCCTTTTAGGCATATTTACATTATGATTCATTCATAACAGTAGCAAAATTACAGCTATGAAGCAGCAACAAAATAATTTTATGATTGAGGGTCACCACAACATTAAGAACTGTATTAAAGGGTCACAGCATTAGGAACGTTGAGAACTACTATAACAAGTCTCTCTCTCTCTCTCTCTCTCTCTCTCTCTCTCTCTCTCTCTCTCTCTCTCACACACACACACACACACACACACACACACACACACACACACGTGTGTGTGTGTGTGTGTGTGTGTGTGTGTGTGTGTGTGTGTGTATGTATAAAACAATAATCCAACCAACCAAGAAAGTGGCCAATAAATTAGCAGCAATTAATAAACTATCCTCAATAATAATCTTAAATGTAAAGGGCCCTAACTCACACAAAAAGATACACTCTAGACTCTTCTCCAGGGTCTAGCCTAAGAAATGGATGGAATTAGAAAAGATTATATTGAGTGAGGTATCTCTCATTGGAGGTCCCAAGCTCCAGATTTTCAGATGTAAGTGCAGTTCTCAGCCCCATCTAGGAAATGTCTCTTTGCAACAGACAGAGATCATTACAGAAAATCACAACAAATCAAGATGCAGAGTTGTGGAGCCCAGTCTTAATGGCTACGTCTAGAAAACAACTCCTGCATCCAAGGCTCACAAAACATTGAGTAAGTGGGCTTGGAAAGATTTTAAGATTTTATTCAAAAGTTTACTATGAGATTGTTTCTCCTAGTAATGTCAAAAACTACATTCTCACCAATATGACTGACTAAACATGAGCTGAACAAGGATGATAATAGTAGATATGCCAAAGTAAGTGGGGAAAATCTACAAAAAGAACTACATATAACTAAGGAATGCTAGGAAAAAAATAATAATCTTCCCCAGAGAAAAGCTCACCAGCTGGTTATATGATAGTAGTGGTCAACTCTGAAAATATAGAGATAAGTAACATTATACAAACTATGCACATTGTATTTAGAAATATTTGTGTATGTATATATGCCTATATGCATGTAATAGCAATTAATGAAAAAAGAGGACATGAATTTGAAAGAAAGCAAGAACAGATATATGAGCATCTTTGAAGGAAGAGGAAGAAAAGGGAAGGGGAGACTGATATAAATCTAATCTCAGAAATAAAAGAAATAATTTTTTAAAAGGAGAGATACATTCTAACTGTATTTAAAAAAAACTACTAAATTCAGTTGTTCTTTGTCTCCAAAAAATATACTTCCTGGGTAAAAATTACCTATTAACTGAAAATGGGAAGATGGAAGTCAATTTACCAAGTGAAAGGATGCCAAAGACAAGTTAGTATTGACATTCTAATATCTGATATAAAGATAGCTTACATATTGATATGGAGAGTAATTCATCAAGAAGATGTAACATCTGTAAATATATTTGAGTGAAATTGGTGAGTTCCCAATTTCATGAAATAAGTATTAATGAATATAAAAAGTTAGATAGGTCCAGATACAATTCTAGTGGATACTTCAATATTCCACTTTCAATTTAGACAAATAATTCAAAGTAATCCAAAAAAGAAACATCAGAAGTAAAACTTATCATAGGTCAAATAGATTTGTAGCCTATCTATAGAATACTACATGCAACAGAAACAGAATACACACTCTTCCCAATAGTCCATGGGATTTTCTGTGAAAGATATCTTGGCTCTAAAGTAAGTTTTTAAAAAGGTAAAAGAACAGAACTTATTTCTGTTAAATGGTTGGATCATAATGAAGTAAAACTAGAAATCAACAGCAAAACAATCCACACATACAACAAGAGACTGAAAAATACATTCTTAAATGACCATTGTAGACATCAGAAAGAATTGTTTTGTAAGTTCCTGTAATCAAAAACCAACAACAGCAAAAAAGGAAGAAAAAAGAAAACCAGAAGCAAAGTTCATATAATCAAATGAAAATAAAAACACGACTTATTGAAACTTTGGGATACAACCAAGAAAATTCAAAAGAAGACAGTATATAGCTATAAGCAATTACATTTAAACATCAGAGAAATCTCAAATCAATGATCTATTGATGTACCTCAAGATCTTGGAAAATCGAGCACAAACTAAATCCAAAGCAATGGCTCATAAGAAATACTAACCAGGGGCTGGAGAGATGGCTCAGCGGTTAAGAGCACTGGCTGCTCTTCCAGAGGTCCTGAGTTCAATTCCCAGCACCCACATGGTGGTTCTCAACCATCTGTAATGAGATGTGGCTCCCTCTTCTGGCCTGCAGGGATACAGGCAAACAGAACACTGTATACATAATAAATAAATAAATCTTTAAAAAAATTTAAAAAAAAGAAAAGAAATACTATCAAGGCAGAAATTAATGAGATGTAGACTAAGAATAACATAAAGAAGCAACCAACTTCTAGACAAACTAACAGGGACCTAAACAAACCAAATTAGACATGGAAAAGATGGTCACAATCTTTTTCGAGGGATATTCTGAAGAACATTAAGAATATTTCAAAATTTATTTTCCACATAAGTGGAAAATCAAGAAAAAAATGGATAAATGTCTGGACACATATATCCTACCAAAATTGAATCAATGAGATTGAAGCAGTAATAAGAAGTCTCCTGATAAAGAGGAACCCCACACCAAAGAGTTTCACTCCCTAATGAAAGCAAACTTTCATAGATGAGCTAATGACAAAGCACCTAAAATTCACAAAAAAAGATGAGTAACCCTACCCATCAAATGGTATAAAATAAGAACTAAACTGACACCTAAAGGGGATAAGGACACACCAGGTAGGGATGGGGATGAGAGCACACTACAGACCAACTTTTCTGATGGAAATACACGTGATTTTTTTCAGTAAATTTCTTACAATCTGAATTCAAGAACATATAATAATACCTACCATGATCATATTGGTTTCATTACAGAGATGCAACAGTGTTTCAACATACACAAATCAATAATTCAAAGTTCAAGGTAGCACTTCAGCAGATTTAATGACAGAAATCACAGGATCTTTTCAATAAATGCAGAAAATAGCTTTGACAGAATTCATCATCCTTTCTGATAAAAGTCCTGAATAAATTAGGAATAAGAAGTAACATTTCAGCATAACAAAAGCTGCACACCATACAGCAAAAGAGTGATCACTGCCACTGCTATACTGAAGAGGGAGAAACTAATAGCATTGCCTCTAATATCAGAAATGAGACAAAGGTGCCTATTCTTTCTAATCCCGCTCAACTTAAAGTTCAAAGTTTTGGCAAGAGTAATAGGACCTGAATCGGACTTTGTCACATATGCTTGGCTTCATGGCTTTCTGGAACCTTGGTAAAAACCTCCATAGCTTCTGACGTCTTATTTATCGTAATTCCTACAAGATTCATGGCATGCAGATGATGTTGCCTAGTGCTTCTGTGAACTCAAGGTACAGTCTGTCCCCTTTCTTTCACAGCTGTGATGGCTTATCTGCCTTGGTAATTGAATCTGAGAAAACACTTTCCAAAGCAGTTGTTTTCAACAGACCTTCAGGTTCAAGAGACCCTGCAGGTTCCTTCCATTCAAGTGCCTTCAGAGATGAGAATCTTTGGCAGCTAGGGTCTTGCCCACAGCGCACCCTCCCTATAAACCTAGCACAGTGCAGCAAGTTTCTAGACCCTTTTAAATTGGACCTGCTATCTTTACATCCATATTGTCTGCAATTTTAAACTCAGCCACATATTGTTACTCATCAAACTGTACATTTTTTCATATCATTCTGATGTCTGTCTGTCTGTCTGTCTATCTATTCATCTATCTCCCTCCCTCAGTGTAGGCCTTGATAGGAGAAAAGAGCAGTAACTAAGCCTCAGCCTGAATGCTCCCTTGTCTTGAAATTTCCATTTCTTCTCTCAAGCAAAATTGTTCATTACTCGTGAATTTAACCCTACTCAGGTTATCAGGAGAGGAACAAAATGAGGGTAGATTATCTGCTAAATCTAACATGAATGAATTTTAGCAGAATTTCCAGCAGAGTCTTTGTTCCCCCTGAAATCTAGTAAACTGGTACTTTAACATCTACACTTCACTCAACACTCTGGTCTTCCACATGCAGGCATTTGATAAAAATGGCATTTATCTCTACTTACAGCACTTATATTAAATAAGATGGATATCTGTGACTGGTATAAAAGGTCACTAATATTTTTTTTTATTTTAGAATGTTATATGGGCACACTTTTAAAACATCATTGTGGCTGCGGGTAAATAGGAGCTGAGAGAGAAAGAATGACATAGGACGGATGACAGCTGTGGCAGGCAGTCCCTAAGAGAGCCCTCAACTATCCTTAGCTCTTGTATTTAGTGTAGTGTGCGATCTCCTCCCCTATATGTTACTTGCTTCTAATCAGTAAGATATAGGGAAAGTAAGGAGGTGCCTCCCCTAACCCAGGATTCTATCAGAGAGTGAAGGGAGGCCGTTATTCCAGTTCCTTTGGCGTATCTGAAATACTTCATCTTGGTAGCTGAGTCCCTGAAGGGATTGACTTTCAGCATCTGAGCAACCACTCAGTAGCATGCTGGAGAGTACTTACAGCAAGAGTCATCAGGAGCCCTTAGGTTACTAAGGTTGGACTTTTTAATAAGTGAACAGCATGAGGGCACTTGGCTGGAAACCTTTCTCAAGTCAGTCTCAGATGAGACTGTGCTAGTAAAGACATTACCTGGACTTGAAACTAAAGAAGTGAAACTGGGAGGCAGATGATCCAGTAAAACTATCCCCAGATCTGTGATCTTAACAACAAGATAATGAGTGGATGTGCTCTAAAATAGCAGTTTAAAAAGTGGAGGAGAATGATGACGTGGAGAAGCAGGAAGAGGAGGAGGCACAACATTATTGCAGCATTAGGGAAACTGAGGCAGAAGGAAAGTAGGTGTAAGGCCATCAGTAAAAACACAGTAGTTTCCTGCCTCTAAAAATCATAACAGGCCGGGCAGTGGTGGCGCACGCCTTTAATCCCAGCACTCGGGAGGCAGAGCCAGGCAGATCTCTGTGAGTTCGAGGCCAGCCTGGGCTACCAAGTGAGTTCCAGGAAAGGCGCAAAGCTACACAGAGAAACCCTGTCTCAAAAAAAAAAAAAAAAAAAAAAACCAAAAAAAAAATCATAACAGAATAGAAGGAAGAAGAGGAGGAGAAATGGAGGAAGAGGCTTTTATAAGCACTTTAAATAACAGCTATCGCCTTACATATGTTGGCCAGCTGGAAGAGAATATACAGGGAGGAAAAACCTCACCAATGAGAAGTAAAGGCATAAAATGGAAAGTGATTTTTCACTCTCCTTTATGAATCCCAAGTTATGATTTATGGCTACTGAGACTGCTTGTGTGATTATTTATAGCTGTTCTTCAAACAGTAGGAAAGAAATAAAATATAAATTATTTCATAGACAGCACTGTCAGTCATAAGTTTTCTATAACGATAGTTGATTGAAGCAAATGTGTATGCCTGCGGCACTTAGAGAATACAAGTGGAGTCAAGTTGCCCAAATCATGTAAAAAGTGAGATGTTTCTAAATAAATAAGATGGAAGAACCATCAAACCTGATGGGAAAATTAAAGTTTCATTATTTTTACCAACGGCTGTCTTTGCCTGCCCACCATTCATCTTGACTGTCTCAATAACACAAAGTCTATGTATCTAGAATTGCTTCTAAAAATCAAATAGACATCTATTCTCTTATTTAAATACCCTCAGGAGGTGTTGGTTGTTAGACACTAGTGTAATGTAGAATCAATGCAATCAATAAGCCCAGGTGAAGCCCAGGCACTTCAGCCCATACAATAATCAATATCCAACCCACCTTTTACACATTTTTCTTAAGCACTTTATACAATTTTAATTAAATACCATGAGTATGTGCTTTCAAACGCACTGTGAGAGCAGAAGTAATATCCTGTCACTCTAGCTTTGTCTCTGACACTGTGTGTGTGTGTGTGTGTGTGTGTGTGTGTGTGTGTGTGTGTGAAGGAGTCCTCTTTGTAAATCAAGTGAAGAATATCATCAGCCTGAAATGTGTTGGTTTGATGACTCTAACATACTATTACACATGTGTTAGTGTTGTGCCTAGTCCCTGATTATGCACAGTCCTTAGTAAATTTGAGTCTGTGAGTCACTATGTGTCTTTTCTTCAAATGTATCACCACAACTCACTCTTTTAATTTCAATTCTATGCCATTTATACAAAAATGTGATTAAAAAAAAGCAAAGAAAACATTGTAAATGACTTTCAAAACTTCAGCTGCCTAATATTCACCCAGTTACCTTGCAGAGGAGGATCTTGGTTTTCCTTCTTCTCATCTTCTTTTCTTCTTGGTCTGTACATATATTTTAAGTGGCTCTAACATTAAAGGAAGGCTATACAGACTGCAGGATCAGTGACATCACATGCTTATTCCCACACACAGCCCTAGGTTTCAAATCCTTGCTGATCTTAATCATTGTTATTCAGCTGTAATGTAGATCCCCACATTTGCTGCAAGTTTCTCTTTCTGAGGAAGTTTGCAGAGGCTGTTTCTGTCCTGCCACTTCTAGACTCATGGGCATGTGCAGAAGACATTCCTGGATGCCTGACAGAGTTCAGCTTTTCCCAGGATCACCCACTGATTCCTAACAATCTCCTAAGAAATAAAGGTTGAAAAAGTTGTCCTATTGCTTTGAAGATATTACAGAAGCAGAGAGCAGTCATTTTTCTTCTCCGTTGTACAGATGACTCATTCCCTATCCTCCCACTCTGGAGAATTGAAGAAGTGGGTACACGGGGTGAGGGGGGGGGTAGGAGTGATCCAAATGTGCTAGATTGATTCTAAAACAGGTCACTAAATCACTGGACTTATTTTTACTATTACCATGCTTTTATGAAGAGGTATTATAATCTATTCCCCATATGAATAAGTCTTTAAATCCCCACCAAATCCATTCTCTCTGACACATTTTTCCCACCCTAACATTGCATCAATTGATTTCAGAACAAATATAAAAATCTTTTCCATTTTGTACTAAATATTTTTGATAACTATCAATACTTTCTGTATTAGAGAAATTCTCCCTAGGTAAAACTCTAGATTTTGAAATATTTTATCAATTCACCACATGTAAAAGTAGCAGAGCATGGTGGTATGTGCCTGTAAACTTAGCAATTCCAATGTATAAGTAGAAGGATCTTCAGATCCTGAGTTCCATAGTGAGATCCTATCAGAAAAACAGAAATGGCATGGGCTAGGGACATTACAAACTGGTAGTGCATTTGCTTGACACACACAAGGTTCTGGTTTTGTTTTACAGTACTGGGGGGAAAATCAAAAATACATATAAATGTTTATATATATTATATATCAGCATGATTTCAAACATTGAGTAATTCATAAAAGTTCTAAGAAGTTACATCTCAGCTGCCCTTCTCCTAACCAGCCTTCCCTCTACCTGTCTCTGGTTTTGTTGGTGGTAAAGTGTTCATTTCATCAGAATCTACTGTAGAGAATACATAATATATAGTGTGTCTTCAGTGTTTGTTCACAGAAAAGTTGTACAGATGGAGGGGCATAGCTTGGCAGCTTGGCAACACAAGGACCTTTGTGAGCCATTTGAACTTTTATTTTGTATATCCTAGTGATTTGAACATAATCATTTCTTTCATATTAAACATTTTATGGTATGTCTTAATGGTACTTTAATTTTTGCTAAAACTTAAAAAGTCTTTATTAATTTCTATGAGCAATCTCAAAAAACATTGTTAATTAGAATTGCTCTGAGCAAAATTCTATTTTCAGATTCTTATTATGAAAGCCAAGGCAAATACAGAATGATCCTTTTCTTTGGTTCAGGGTGCTTGTACTAAAAATTTTGTTTGTTTGTGTATGTGTGGTCTTCTTTATTGTTGTGTGAACACATTCTGCAAATTTATATAAAATACATTTCTTAGTGTGGATCATAGTAAAAGTCAAACATAATTGTCAAGAAAAAACAGAGAACTAGAAAGAAACCCTTTTCATACCTAAATAATTAGCTTTTTACTTCTGTGGTAGCTGATTTAAAACAGCTCAGAATACGAAGATTCAGCGAAACAGCAAAGAAAAGTAGCATTGTCTAGAACCACTGAAAACATCTAAGCAGGCAAGGGTTGGGGTTTTCTGTTGCTAATATCATTAATAGTATGAGCATTTCTTAAACTACAACTACTAAATGTTAGATTGAGATCTTAGCTATAAAAATTTGCTGATGAGGAATGCTGAACAAAGTTATTAATCAAATACCTGCTCATCTTCATGTCTAAGATAAATATGAAATTAAGCCACCTAATTTCCTTAGGTAATGAGCAGAATTAAGAAACATAATTCAGACAGTGGGTTTAATGCCTCATGCATAGCAAATTTTCAGTAACTGCTAACAGTTGGCTCAATATCTTCTACAGCTGACCTACGATTGTCTTGCTCCAGTTTCCCTGTTTTTTTTTTTTTTTAAGGCAAGCTTTATTTTTCAGAACACAAACAGAATATCATGCAACAACTGTGAGAAAACAAATCCTTGGGCTATATAAGCATATATAAGCTGCTCAGTCATATATATAATAGTTCCACATTTTTTTTCTCTTTTAGGAATCAACATACAGTTTTCTACAGTGGGTAAAACAATTTACATTCCTACCAATGACATCATGTTGTTGCTTCTATTCAGTTTCCTTCCTCGGTAACACAGGTACCCTGATAATCCATTGTGATTTTGATTTGCATTTCCCTGACAACAATTGACACTGAACACTTATTCATAAACTTGGCCACCATTTCTGTCATTTTGACAAGGCAGCTACTCAGTTCTTTTGTGCATTTATTTATTTATTTATTTTTTAAATTCTATGACATAGCCTTTATTTAACTTGTTCTTCCATTACCTAATGTGTTCCCAGATAAACATACTATTGCTCCTTTACACTCTCCAGTGTCTGCTCATATCTCACCTTCTCACAAAGGCCATCTGTAGCCTTTTCATACAGCCAGCAATGGTTGTTTCACATTATATTCTACCTTTCTACCTACAGCATCTAAAACAGTACCTGGAAACATCTACTCAATAAACATACAAAGCAACAAAACATACTGTACTATTTTCCTGTGAGTAATTCTTCAGTCACCTTTACTTACATATACTATATATGTATATATGAAACTGGTTTATCATCGCACTAAGTGTTTCTTCTCAATCGGGCCTCTCTCGGGGGTGAACATTTCTATGTAGCTCTGGAACAAAATCATCCTCTTCAGACTGTATTGAGGACTTCATCTTCCTTCTTTAGGTTGGATTTTTCCTTCTAGTGCTTTCTGTAAGGCTGGGTTTGTGGATAGGTATTGATTAAATCTGGTTTTATCATGGAATATTTTGTTTACTCTGCCTATGGTAATTGAGAGTTTTGCTGGATATAATAGTCTAGGTTGGCATCCGTGGTCTCTTAGTGTCTGCATAACATTTGTCCAGGACCTTCTAGCTTGCATAGTCTCTATTGAGAAGTCTGGTGTTATTCTGATAGGTTTGCCTTTGTATGTTACTTGGCCTTTCTCCTGGTTTTGTATGCTTGCATGGCTAATACTTTGTTAAAACTATTTTCAAAATCAGTAGCTTACCAAGTAGAAAGTAAGTTTGCTTTATGGTCAATGAGATGTCATTTGGAAGAAATTCTGTTTTCCTGGCTTTTTGCTAGAAATACTCTCTTTGCTAAATATTTGTTATAGAATATTAATAGCTGAAGAAAATAAGATTAAAATGAGGTTTCAGACTAACAAGTTTGCCTTACTTTTTCTGCCTCCTATGAAAGGAAACCAAGAAAATCGAGAATTGGCAACATTGTAGCCTCAGACAATATTCCATTGGGATTAGAAATGATTGAGTACCACTTATATTGTTCCAGGGAAGGGTTTTAATAAAAGAATATTGGAGGCTATACATTAACTCCAAAACTTAGACAGTCTGAAGTTAGAGACAACAGCTGCAGCCAATCTAATTAATTTGCTTATCATTCAACATTAAAAGAAATATTGACCATTGGTGATATAAAAAATTATGGATGCTAACTATAATGTATAAGGATGTGCCCCCAAAATAAAATTCTGCTGTTCTTTATTGTGCTTGCTGCTGAAAGGAAAGACCCAGAGTGGAGGGAAAGGAGTGCCAGCATTTAATAACTATGATTTTGAGTTCTGAGATCAGCCTAAACATACTTATAATGAACTTATTAATTCAAAGCTGTGAGGTAATACAAGGTATGGGAAGCATGATATTTGATATCTTTCTTCAAAGATTTAAAGATAAGTTTTTATTTTTCTCTAGTGTACAACTCCTAAATCCTTTCTTACACATGTGCTTTTCTTTGGAAGACTTTCATGACCTTTCTGTATGACCTTTCTATATGTCACTACAATCAGAAGACACAAAAGGCATCTCCTTCCATGACCAGCCAAGGCTAATGGCACTTGTAATCTGAGGGTGTAAACACAAATGCTTAGAAGTCAATTTGATACATACTTAGCATCCATTTGATAAAACAACTGGTGTGTGCGTGTGTTTGTGTGTGTGTGTTTTGGTTTTTTTTTTTGTTTTATTTTATTTTTTGTGTGTGTGTGTGTATGTGTGTGTGTGTGTGTGTGTGTGTGTGTGTGTGCGCGCGCGCACCAGGGCCTCTGACAGATTAAGTAATGTAGCTGAAGTTTTCTCTGGTCCTGCCCAGCCCCATGAACCCCGCAGCCACTTATAAAATAATCACTCAGAAGCTTATATTAATTACAAACTGTATGGCCTATTGGCTCAGGCTTCTCACTAGCTAGATCTTACATCTTAAATTAACCCATTTCTATAAATCCATATTTTGCCAAGTGGCTCATGGCTTACCGGTATCTTTATGTCTTGCTTCTCATGGCAGTGGCTGGCAGCATCTTCTCTGTTCTGCCTTCCTCCTCTCTAGTTAGAATGTCCCACCTAACCCTACTCTGCCTTACCATTGGCCAAACAGATTTATTTATCAACCAATCAGAGCAACACAAATTCACGGCATACATAAAGGCATTTCCCCATCAAAGTAAGCATTCTACCACTGAATACTATCCCCATCTATCCTTTATGCTTTCAATGGGAGAGTTATTGCTTGAATATCAAGGAATTAAAGTGATTCTAGGCTTAAATTTAGTAGATATAATTGGCTAAAATATATGTTCATAGGTAAATTATCTGTCTGAAAACTGCAGTAGATTATAGAAAGGTCACTGAAGTCTTCTAAATGAAAGCACATTCTAAACAAAGCCCCATTGGTTGGTTGATGATCTATCTCCTTGGTGAAAGAAGTCCTACCCAGAAAGTCCTTTCTTAAGCATATATCCAAATGTGTATTCCCTTCTCTTTACAGAACTTTCAAGTTTTCAAGTCTAACTTTGAGGTCTTCAATCTATTTGTAATTGATTTGTGTGCAGGGTAAGAGATAAGGATAGAGTTTCATTTTTTTCTACATGTAAATATCCAGCTTTCCCCACACTTTGTTAAAGATACTGTGTTTCCTTCCATGTAAATTTTTGGCATCTTTATAAAAAAATAAGTTGGCTATAGGTATCTAGACTCTCAGTTCTATATCATTGATCAACTTGTATGCTTTTATGTCACTTCCCTTCAGTTTGTACTATTGTGACTTTATAGAATAGCTTGAAATCAGGTATGGTGATTCCCCCTGGGAGTGTTTTTATTGTTTAGAATCAATTTGGCTCTCTGGGATCTTTTCTACTTCCCTATGAATTTAAAATTTGTTAAAATTTGTTTCCAATTTCTGTGAAGAATTGTGTGGGAATATTGGTGGGAATTCCATTGAAATAGACTGTTTTTGGTAGGATGATCATTTTCACAATATTAACCCTACCAGATGGGAACCATCTGGTATCTTCTTCAGTTTACTTTTTCAGTGTCTCAAAGTTTTAGCTGTAGAAGTTTTCCACCTCATTGGTTAGATTTATTCCTAGGTACTTCCTTTTTGAGGCTATTGTGAATGGGATTGTTACCCTTATATCTTTCTCTATATGTTTGCTGTTGGTATGTAAGAAGTTACTGAGTTTTATGTGTTAATTTTATATCCTGCTAATTTCCTGAAGGTGTTTATCATCTTTGGAAGATTTCTAGTGGAGTAGAAATTTGTACTTCTACTCCACTAGAAGTACAAATGTGTATACATTTTTGTATCTTTGAATAAGAATACTTCTAATTTCTTCCTCTCCAGTTTGTATCCCATTTATCTCAGTCCTTGTCTTATTTCTCTATACTTCAACCACTATGTTGAACAGAAGTAGAAAGAATGGATATATATTTTTCTTGCTACCAGTTTTAGTGGACATGCTTTGAGTTTTTCATCATTTAGCATAATGTTAGCTGTGGTCTTGCTGTATTTTGCCTGTATGATGTTGAGGTATATTCCTTGTATCTCGAGATCCTATAGAACTTATAATATAAAAGGAAACTGGATTTTGTCAAAGGCTCTTTCTGCATCTAACATGATGACTCTGTCATTTCTGCCCAAGTCTGCTTATGTGGTGGGTTACATTTAATCATTTATGTGTGTTCAATCATCCCTATATCCCTGGGATGACGCTGACTTCATCATAGTGGATGATCTTTTAGAGGTTTTCTTGTATTTGGTTTGCAAGTATTTAATTGAGAATTCTTGCATCTATATTCATTAGATTGGTCTATAATTTTCCTTTGTTTGTGTCTTGTTATTGTTATACACTTATATGTACATGTATTGAAAGTTTTTTGTGTAAGTACTTAGTACCATAAAGTTTCTTTTTAGGACTAACTTCATTATGTCCCATAGAGTCTTAATATGTTATGTTTTCATTTTTACTCAATACAACATGCCACCTAAGCTGTATGTATATATATATATATATATATATATATATATATATATATATATTCTTTTCAGCTCATGGAATTTCCCCTAAATTGATAACATCTTAAGATACAAAGGAAGTCTCAATGAGTGTATAAAAATTGAAATAATGTCCTACATCCTATCTGACCACAGTGGAACAAAGCTGAGTATTAACAGCAATAAAGATGACAGAAAGCAAATAAACTCATTAAAACTAAACAATACATTATTGAATGATAATTTGTGAAAGGAAGGAATCAATAAGGAAAGCTAAAAATTTCCAGACCTGAATGAAAATGAAAATACAACATACCAAGAATCTATTATTTATAGATTTAGTTTTTTTCATAGTTGTCCCGGCCAGCGGGATCTTAAGCAGAGACCCTAGAAGGGGGAACGGCGAATGAAAGGGACAAGAGACGCAAAGAATTGACAGCAAGACAGTATTCTGATCAAGCTGCAAAATTTTATTTTTCTCAGGTGGGTTTATAGTAAGCAGACCAGGAAACTTTCTTTGGGAAAAGATCACGGGACTGTTGAGTTGCCAAGCAACCTAACCACAAAACATTGTTACTAATGGTCACTGTAGCAGAAAGATAAGGAAATGTTAAGTTACTTTCTAATAACTCAGGACTTGTCTAGGCATGTCAAAAGTTTCTGGTTAGTGGCTCAATACTGGACAACAGAGACTTAACTCAGGCAGGCAATGTGGCATGGCTCTTAAAGTTGTCCTCGGCACATAGTGCCCTAGGTTTCCTGGATGTTTTGTGCCTGGAATTCTTTAGATTTACATTTTTCTTATTTGAGGTATGCGTGTCTTCTATCTTGTCTCCAAGACCTGAAATTCTCTCTTCCATGTCTTGACTCTATTGGTGAGACAAAATTCTGAGATTTTTGTTTGACTTCCTAAATTTTCATTTCCAAATTTATTTCAGTTTTGGTTTTCTTTAGTGATTCTATTTCTATTTTCATGCCTTGAACTGTTTTCATTGTTTCATTCAACTATTTTGTTTTCACAGGCATCATTAAGGGATTTATTCATCTTCTCTTTAAGATGCTTGAACATATTCCTAATTACTATTCTGCAGTCCTTGTCTTATACTTCAACTATGGGGGAGAGTGGCTACTGTAATGGGGTTATTGGATTCTGGTGGTGGCAAACTCTCTTGGCTGTGAATGTTTGTTTTTTTGTGCTGGTGTGTAGGCATCTCGAGTTAAGACGAGTAAGGTGATTCTAGGTGTTGATAGCTAGACTTCTCTTTGTTGGGTGGGTGTTCCATTCTTTGGTTTCTGTCACCCTCTCTGGATCTTAAGCAAGAGTGGTAGCTGTGGTTTCCGGGTAGGGAGTGCTTTTGGACATTGGTGGGTGTCGGAGAGGAATAGAAATGGGCTAGGAAAGAAGGTTGAGAGGGACTTTAGGAAAGTGCTAAGGAGATTCTGTTCATACCGAGAGATGTGGTCCCCAGAGAATGGTAAATGTTACAGGACGAGGGGATCTTCCAAGTAAATTGCAGTAAGATAAAGAGCAAACTAATGAAACAGGGATGAAAGGGCTAAGGGAATCCCGGATCTGTGCCAAGAGTTGGAGTCTCCAGTGGATGGATTTGAGGTGGGATGAGGAACACCTGTAAACAGGTTGTTACAGGGCTGAGGGTGGGGATGGAGAAATCATGATGGAGGATGTAGCAGAAATCTTAAAAGTTCTTATTAATAAAACAAACCTGGAGCCAAGTGTTGGGGTGAAATGCTGGATGGTCAGAGAGACAGAACAAGCCACAGCTAACCTCACCTGGCCAACTTCTCAGCTGGTCTTGTTTCCTCAGACTGGATGCCTCTGTGTCCTCATATCCGAATGACTCTCAGCTGAACTGTGCTGCTAGAAGCCTGAAAGCTTAACCAGCCAAATGCTGCTAGTTTCTGGTCCTCACACCTTATATTCCTTTCTGCTTTCTACCACCACTCCCTGGGATTAAAGGCTGGCTTTCTGGGATTAAAGGCGTGTGTCACTATGCTTGGCTGTATCCTTGAACACATGGATTTCTGCCTAGCTCTGCCTCCCAAGTGCTGGGACTAAAGACGTGTACTACCACTGCCTATCCTCTATGTTTAATATTGTGGCTGTTTTGTCTCTGACCCCAGATAAGTTTATTAGGGTGCACAATATTTCGGGGAACACAATACCACCACAGGAGGACAGGAAGGATAGTATGAAAAGTATGATTTGAGAATGTCAAGAGGTTTAGGGAATATTCTTTATAATGTGGAATTCCAAACAGGAAGAAAATGAAATGAAGCAACGAGAGAAAGACCTATCACATACTTAGAAAATTGGAACTAATATGACAATTGTTGATTGTTAGAACAGAAAATGACATCTTAAAGATCAGTTACATGGTTCCTTCCATACTATATTCCCTCCTTCCTTCTTACTCCCACTATTTCTTCCATTCTCTTCTCCCTCCTACTTTCACTTCTTCTTCTTCCCTCCATTCTCCTCCTTTCTTGCTTCTATTTTTTTTCCATTTCTCTATCACAAACCCTCAGGAATTCTATATTCTGAGTATATGTGTCTTAGGTACAAGGCCATTACTTGTTTTTTTGAGCTTTCAGTGTT
Organism: Peromyscus attwateri; assembly: GCA_902168425.1. NCBI lineage: Eukaryota > Metazoa > Chordata > Mammalia > Rodentia > Cricetidae > Peromyscus > Peromyscus attwateri. The sequence continues at coordinate 27,073 of CABHPP010142964.1, read as the reverse complement.
TGTCCAAGAAGGACATTTTAAAATATAAAGATATACAGATTGGTGACTACCCTAATTGTTGTCATAGAACCTTCATCCAGTAACAGATGGAAGCAGATGCAGAGATCCACAGCCAAGCACTGGGACAGTCTCTGTGAATCCGGTTGAAGAGAGGGAGGAGGAATTGTAGGGTCAAGATCATGACAGGGATCCAGTGGGGAGAGCCACAGAGACACCTGATCCAAGCTCTTGGGAGCTCATGGACCCTAAGGAGCCTGCATGGGACCAACCTAAGCCTTCTGTATGTGGGTGACAGTTGTGTAGTTTGGTCTGTTTGGGAGGACCCTAGCAATGGGACCTGGATCTGTCCCTGGCACATGAGCTGGCTTTTTGGAACCTATTCCCTATGGTGGGATGCCTTGATGGAGGGAGGAGGAGCTTAGTCCTGCTGCAACTTGATATGCAGTGCTTTGCTGACTCCCAGGGGGGAGCCTTACCTTTTCTGAGGAGTGGATGAGGGAGTAGAAAGGAGGTGGGAAGAGGGGATGGTAAGAGAAGAGGGAGAAGAAACTGTGGTTGGCATATACAATAAATAAAAAATAATAATAACAACATAGATTTGAAAAAAGGTATAAACTTGGGTGGTGAGCTGAGATTTAAAGCCAAGGACTAAGTCACTATCTTTTTTGAACAAAATGGGAAAAGTACCATGTCACACACCAGAAACTGACTATGATAAAGGAGAGAAGAATAGATAATCATGTGAATTATTTAAGCAGATTTATCTCCTACATGTCTCCCAACCATCTACCCAGTATTGTTTGTCATTTCTGCACCTGCCTCAGAAAGCCCAACTCCAACAGTGTCCTAAACAGTCTTCCTTAATAAAGACAACTGCACTCGTCTTCCTCTTCTCACTGGGCCTCCTGTTCCCCGTTCTCATTCAGCACACTGACATGGATGTATGTTCTTAAGATGAACTGGTGGGCTGTACACACACACACACACACACACACACATACACACACACACACACCAGTGGGAACCAGTTTATTGTATAATTCATGACTCTTGCTTTTGTAGGAAATTAATTTCTACATTCTTTTGGTGATTATTTTTCTTGATTACTTGAATGATTGATATTTGTTTGTGGCTTTCTATATTGTCTACAAAGAACAGCAGGTTTTCATTCAGGAAGAATGTGTGATCGATGCTATGCAAGGCTATAAGTCTTTTTCTGCTGATAGGAAAAAAGAATGATATGCCTGATTGAAACAACTGGAAAAACAGACTACTAAATTAGAAATGAAGATATAATCAATCAACTTTACCCTCCAACAATTGGTTATTATTAGAAGCATTTAAGCCTGTACATAGTCCAATATTGTCTGGCAAAACTATAGAATCCTTACATAAGCTAAATAAGATTTTATGGAAGATAATAAAGAAAGAAATCTGCTTACTAAATTGATTAAGAACATGAAGAGTCTCTGTTATTTCAGTTATTAAGATTCTAAATAGGAGGCAGCTAACTAGAAAAGGATAAATTAATTTCATATATAAAATCTATTATCAAATATTCCACATTCTAAACATGAGCTTATTTATAACAATTACAGGTATATTTTCATGATTTCTCAGAAAACACTACATCTCTATCTCCTCTTTAAAATGGAAACTATATAAAGAAAAAAATAGTACGCTATTAATATAGACAGTTACATAGACTGTTTTACAGAAAATGGACTGGAAGAACTTCACACTGAAAGTGAGCTCAGAGTCCCATGACATAAGGATTGTGTCTTTTCATCATTTACTTCCTCTGTGACTTATCCTATCAGGGTTATTATGAGACATGTCGTCTTTGCTTTATGTATGTTAGGCATCTCAGTATACCATTAGCGCCTACTGTGTGACAGGCAGTCTTAGGGGAATCTGGGACATCTCAGAGAATTCGGGAGACAATACTTCCTTCTTTTATGTAGTTCTTTATATCAGAGATGGAAAAGGTTAAAAGTATGTAAGTCTGATCTATAGTACACTGGGCATTACGGAAATTGAAGAAGAAACATATGAAGACTATATTTGAAATATGAGTGGAGTTCATTTTAGAAAGAGTGGTCAAAGAAACTCACTGAAAAGAACTTCAAGTAGATTTGAATGATACGAAAGAGAGGACCTTGTAGAATCTGCAGAAACCTTTACCAGATTCACTAATGTCCTGAAGCAGTAGAGGTAACAATGAGAAAGCTGGAATTAAAAAAGTAAAACACAAGAAAGGCAGGGGTAGGACTCGGGGATGCTGTAGGCCAGGGTCATAGAAAGGATTCTGAATTCAAATCAAACTTAGAAAGGAAGCACTTTTTGGCTTTCAGCAGAGGAATGAATGGCCTGGCCAGCACCGTTAGCTAGGAGCTTATAAGTAGTATGAGCTGTTCTGAACCATGTAGCTCTGTGTATTTTCCTTTGCTATGTGTTCTTACACAGCACCTCTCACATGGGGTTGGGGAAGAGTGCTTGAATAACAATTCTAAATTCAACTATGATTTTCTTTCTTATTTGTAGTTATCATTTGTATTTATAAACCATTCTTGTTACATATTTCATATGCCAAATCTAACATAAATATCAAATGTACATTTGACATACAAATTTTCAAATTGAAAAGGATACCATGAAGGATATCTTTGTAGTCCAATATAAACACCCATATTTCCCAAAAACAAACAATACATGAAGTCCACTTGTGTTGGCTAACTATCATGTGACCTTCCCCAGAGTATTGTTGATGCAATGTCATCTCATTGAAGAATACTAATTCCCCCCCCCAGCAGTTATCGATAGAAAGAATTTGAAGTTGGATGGGTAGAGAAAAGGGAGAAGACTTGAGAAGGGCTGGGGGAGGGGAAGAATATGACTAAATATAAATATATTCCATGAAAAAAATTATACAATATTTTTAAAAGATACAAAACAAAGAGTAATAATCATAAACATATATAAACACCTGTATTTCCTGAGAATTGACACCAGTTAAACTTTCTTCAAGTATCCTATATATGTGTTCTTTGTTTCTCCTTTTCAAAAAATTAAATTTATAGAGAACAAATTAGTTGTAAGCTATCACTTTACTAAAGATATAAGCCAAAGAAATGTCTCTAGTTTTGCATTATATGTACCTTTTTATTCTTTTCCACTTTAGTATAAAACAGCATTACAGCTTGGTAAAAGTTTTACTGTACAATACTAAAACATAAGTTAAGTTTATTTCAGAGTTCATCCAAAGCCAGCTAAATATGTTCACAGGTCTGCTCTGGCCACATTTTTATTGCTGTTAATTGACAATCCTAATTGTACAGCACTAAATTTGGAGCTGAAATTTTACTGTCTTTGAATAGCAGAAATGTAATTAGGCTTACTTTAGCTCCCTTATTATTTCATAATGAAATATAAAGAATCTTACAACCAAATGCCTTTCTTCCAGACGCTAAATAGAAAGCAAACCATTCACAGCCCAGAATAATAGCCAGTACAAACACAATTACCACATAAAAAGGAAAGCAATGCTACCCTCTTCAAAATCCTGTACTATAATAGCATCATCCTTTTCCTAACTTGCATACATGTATAGTATCATCAGGCTTATTCTAAAGAAAAGGAAAAAAAAAGATGGGACACCATAGGATACAAAATATTAAAGGTATTAGTGTTTATCCACTTTAAGCCTAAAGATAGACATATGCCTTCTCACATTACAGATCAGTGTGAAGCTTGCCATGTGTAGCAGCTACAGTAAAGATTTCTGATCTTTTACTTCCTTGCTAATTGAAATGAGGAAGATACCAGTTGGTTCATCCAGTGTCTTAGTCAGTGTTATATTGCTGTGAAGAGATGCCATGACCACATAACCCATAAAAAAAAAAAAAAGAATTTAATTGGGACTTGCTTATATTAAGAGGTTTAGTCCATTATTGTCATAATGGGAAGTATGGCAACATGCAGGTAGACATGGTGCTGGATAGGTAGCTGAGAGTTCTACAGCCATGGTCAGGCAGCAAGAAGAGAGAGAGAGACCCTGGGCCTAGCTTGAGCATTTGAAACCCAGAAGCCCACCCAAAGTGACACACTTCCTTCAGCAAAGCCACACCTACTCCATCAAGGCTACCCCTCCTAATCCCTGTCAAGAATGGCCACTCCCTAATGACAAAGCATTTAATGTATGAGTGTATGGGGGCTATTCCTATTCAAACCACCACATCTAGCAATCATTGTCTTATGCAAAATGTAGCATCACCTGGGGATGGCTAGTCGGCTAGTCAGGATTGAAACTGCCCATCTAATCCTCAAAAGTTCTTTGAAGATAACAGGGGCATGTTGATAAAAGATATACAGGGTCCAAGATGAAGTCAACATTTTAGAAGAAAGTGCATTTAACATTGTTCCACAAAAAGATAAAGGTACAGAAGCACTATGGATGGGATAAAGAGCATTGGAGGCAAAAGTAGTTTTAAACCTTTCTGTATAAAGAACACCTTAAAAGAAACATTTGTGTTTCAAAAAATAAATAAATAAAATAGTCAGGCATAGTTAATTGAAAGCTAGCCGTGCATTAGAAACTGTTTTCAACATTCCAAATGTCTCACAAACTGCAATAATTATAATTATTTTCTAACTGCTAATTGCAGCAAACTATTCACTGAGCTAGGGATGTAAAAATCTCAGTCATACAATAAATGATTAAATGACCTTGAACTCAAGCCATTCAAGGACTCAAATTCTTATCCACAGAATGGGAAGTGGGGTCAAGGTGAACCACTAGAGCCCATTCTGTTCCAACAGTCTTTGGCTTTGTGAACTTCATAGAGCTCTGGGTGATTTGGATGATAGAAGCTAGTCAACGGCTGTCATTAATACCAGACCAAACATAAGCAAATAATCATCAGAGTCTCTCTGCTGGGGAGAGGGTGTGAATGAGTACTCTACAGGGCATCAAGCCAACTCAAACTGCCTGAGCTTTCAAACTTGATAGTTTTGCTTCAGTTAAAATTACACAGTAGGATGAGCATTGGAAATGTATAATGAAGGCCATTTATTCCTGGGTTTTCTCCATTTATATTGGCCTTGTGAATTCAGTTAAATATTCCAAAGCATGTAGTTGGAGAGTTTAAGTTGCAAAAATTTTATATCACTCAATGTATATGATGTTCCAGGCATATATTTTTAAAAGGATTGAGACTATATAAAAATAAGAAATAAGTAAGTCACCACTTAAATATTAATATAAATAAGTGAAAATTTAAACTTGTGTTTTTTATTGAGTCTAAATACACACAAACTGCTAATAAAATGTTCATTCTTTGCTCTTAAATTATTGTAGTTTAAAGCATGGACCACTAGATTTTGAAAGACTAGAATATATAATTCCCTAACAGCATCTTATAGGACCAGTACTCCAAAAGCTTTTGTTAAATTAATGTAATTCCTTATCACTAGAGTACATTCATTTCCACCATTCTTTTAACCCAAAGTAGGTAATTTTTTTTAATATTTAAAGCAAGTGTTTTGTTTTTCTTTACTCTCCTTTCACTGCAACTCAGAAACTAGGCTGTGTGAAACCAAATGTAACATTGTTAGAAAAAATATCACTTCAGATTCCACCACAAGTAAGCATTTTTTGCCTGAATTTTTAAGAAACACACGTCTCGTGCAAAAATATATTTTTTCCACATGAACCTTGTTTCTCTGGAGAGATAAATCCAAGAAACAGAAAAAAGGAAATGGTATCAATGAAAGACTGGGTAAAGTCCTGTGAGAACTGACCAGGTTATAAGTTCACACAGTGCCAGGATTATGGAAGTCATCATAGAGAAGCAATGCTATGATGTCTGGCATTTAAAACATGGAAATTAAGGGTATTTGCATGTTTTGGGAAGAGTGAGCATTGTGCATAGGTAAGAGAGGCTTTCAATGTGTACAAGGGAATACCGATCAGTAGGCATTAGAGAGCCACAGCTTTGGGTACCTGATGTGGACTTTAATCTGTAGACATGGAGAAGGCATGGGGGGCTTGCTACAGGAATACGAGAGCAAGGGCTGTGTTTTAGATTATTTTGGCAGCCCTATTTACACATGGACTGAAAGAGATGCTGCTGTTTAAACAACTCCTTGAATAGAGAAAAGTTAACAGCGACAAATAAATAAGCCACTGTAAGTGGACTAACCATTCACTTTCAATACAGCACAGGAAGACCACCCCTTTCTTCTAGAGGAGCTTCCTTCTGTGAAGAGTTAAAATGTCTGGAAACAAGAGCTGGATAGATCTGGCCTGCTTTGGGTAACTATAAGGAAAACACGAGAGTCCAGCATAGTGCCAAATACCACTCCCAAATTCTCATTGTGTTCTCTTTTACATTTTACAAAGCTGCTTAATTCACACTGAGGTTTGAACTATGCCACTCAAATACAGAAAGGGAAAATTATAAAAAATGCCATTCCATAATTAAGTTTGCAGTTAGACAATAGACTGCTGACTTATATTTTGGAGGTATGATTTCCTAAGTTATTAGACTTTGTAGCAGGTAAAAAAAAATTACCATAAAGTCATTTTGGAATGATACTTAAGCAAATGTTAAATTTAAGCTATAAAGAAAAGTGAGGAGAATTCTGCTTGAGGCTAAAATGCATTGATTAAACTTGATAGTGTTGTTAGCCTTAGGGTAACTTCTATTTCATTGGTTAGATCTTTATAATTACATATAATAGAAACCCCTTAATACATTTATATTGTCCAAAACAGATAATCTTATTTTGACAAAGAAAAAAATCAAAGAGAATGTAAGAAATTCTACTTTATGTACTTTATGTCCTTTTTTTTTTTTTTGCTGCCCAATGTGAATTGAAATTGTTTGCCCGTTGTCAGACCAAGTGCACATACCTTGCAGAGACTAGCTTTCCCTTCAGCCCTGTCTTCCTACTTCCTTCACCGATCTGTACATGGCCTGAGAGCACATTCATACAATTAGAAGAATCATTCCCCTCCATTAGGCAGAACAATGCTCCCCTAAATTCTCAAGAGACAGAAAGCTCTGAGCAGAGCTGTATTCTGTAGAGATTCATAGTCCACATCTCTCATGGGCTTTGAATTCCAGCTGGGATATTTTGAGCCTAAGGAATATATTATCTTTTCTCTTTCTCCAGAGGGCAACCTTCCAATATAAATGATATAAATATAAGAAGAGTTATGTAATAAAGACATAGCTGTGAGCTTAGAGTATATTTTAAATCACCAGCATCGGCTTCTTTTCATAAGACAATCTCTCAATCTCCACAATTGGGGATGGAAAAAAAAAGGGGGAACTTAAGGAAATATAAGGAAGGACTTTAGAGAAGTGATATTAAGAAATATTAAAAGGAGGAACCAGTAGACACTTTATTCACATGTCCAATTGAATGTCAAGGCCTGTGAGGAAAAAAAACAGAGTAAAAAAAAGAAAAAGGAAAAAATTTACCACCAGTGAAATTATTCCCATGATCACAGGGTGGAGATCACTGTCACATTGTAAATCACTGCAGGGAAGGAGCCTGCAGTTAAAGCCCAGCACTACCCAGGATTCATCCATGCCATTAGCTTTTCCAGGGGCTCATCTTTCACTGGGTTGCTTAGATAGAGGCTGGTAATGCAAAACAAGACAACAGATTCATCCAAGACATCCTTGCAGTTCAGATTTGAATAATGACCTAGATTTTACAGATGGGCATCCCTCCTGCAGGCATCTGGCACTAACCCTGGCTTCCAGAGTGCTTTGTCCCACTTGCAGCATTGAGTGTGTGCCTCTCTCCTTTCTCTCACTGGTCTAAAAGCTCTGGGAGGCCATGTCCATTTTGTCCTTTGCATGCCCTAATTTTGATACAAAGTAAATTTTCAATAAATAAACTTTAATAAATAAATCAGTAGTGTATCTTAAATAATTCCAGGGAATTATATTTCATAAAATATCCTTCTCTAGCAACCTTCTTTCTAGACACCACGTTTAAGATGAAGAGACTATATTAGGACTGGCCTAAAGGCCTGTCTGCCAAGATTCACGGTGTTAAAATCAACCTTGTGGAGTCATTTTGCATGACTTGCTATATTACTGTGCATGATTTGCATATTTTGCTAAGTATAAAGTAATTTAGTATTACTGGCCATCCCTTTGGTGGAGTTATAAATATAAATGCTACAAAAGAGTGTTGCTAAGAATGCATGTACCTCCAAAACCTGAAAAGCATAATGTATAATGTGTTTTTATTTCCACACATGGAAGTTGAGCTTTACCATACAAAGTACATGCAAAGCACATCTCGGAAGCAGCAGAGAGGGTACTGTAGAAATCTATTTGAGAGCAGCACTAATGAGCACAACGTTTCTAGGTAAGAAAAGAGAAGCCTTTAATTATTGTCAGAAAAGGAAGTGGGGTGCCACAAACAAGCCCACCTTTTTCTTACTTTTTATACATGGATTCTAAACTGAGCCACTTGCAAAAAGTTCTTAACTATCATAGGTAATTGACAGGATACATTTTCAGTTCTGGAGTGTAACACATGTGAACAACTTCTGATCAAAAATGAATCAGACCATTCAAAGTGTGATCATGTGATTTTTTTCCTTTCAGTTGGTTTATCTGGTAGATTTCATTTACTAATTGTCATCATATATTAAACCATCTCTGAAGCTCTGGGATGAAGCCTACCTGATCGTGGTGGAGATTTTTGATATGTTTTTCCATTCATTTTGCAAGCATTGTATTGAGTTTTTGTTGTTGTTGTTGTTTGTTTTGTTTGTTTTTGTTTTTTGTTTTTGGGGGTTTTTTTTGTTGTTGTTGTTGTTGTTGGGGTTTTTGGGGGTTTTTCGAGACAGGGTTTCTCTGTATAGCTTTGTGCCTTTTCTGGATCTCGCTCTGTAGACCAGACCGACCTTGAACTCACAAATATCCGCCTGTTTCTGCCTCTCAAGTGCTGGGCTTAAAGGTGTGCGCCACCACCACCTGGCAGTATTGAGTATTTTTGCATCTATATTCCTGAGGAAAATTGGTCTGCAATGTTCTTTCTTTTTTGCATCTTTACATGATTTGGACATCAGGGTAATTGTGGACTCATAAATTGAATTAGGTAATGTTTCTTCTGTTTCTAATTTGTGGAATGTTTTGAGTATTTGTGTTAACTCTTCTTTAAAAGTCTGGTAGAATTCTGTACTAAAACCACTTGGCCCTGAGTTATTTTGGTTGGGTGACTTTTAATGAATGATTCTATTTAAATTATTTATCTAATCTGGTTTGACTTTGTTAAGTGGTACCTATTGAGAAAATTGCACATTTCTTTTAGATGTTCCAATTTAGTTTTAGTGGAGTACAGCTTTTACAGTATTTATTCCCTTATGATTGCTAGATTTCCTAAGTGTCTGTTATGTCCAGCTTCCCATTTCTGTTTTTTTTTTTTAATTTGTATATTCTCTCTGTGTCTTTTAGTGTGGATAAGGGTGTGTCTATCTTGTTGATTTTCTCAAAGAACCACCTCTTTGTTTCACTGTTTCTGAGTTTTTGCTCTCTTTATTTCTATTTTATTGATTTCAGACCTCAGTTTGACTGTTTCTTGCCATCGACTGTTCTTGGGTGTACTTACTTCTTTGTTCTAGAACGTCTTTAATTTCTTTATTTCTGGCTTGACCCATTTTTTTATTCAGTAGAGAGTTATTCAGTTTCCATGAATTTAGAAGCTTTATATTTTTTCTGTTATTGTTGATATCCAGCTTTAATCAATGGAGGTCTGAGAGAATGTAGGGAGTTACTTCAATTTTCTTGTATCTGTTGAGATTCGCTTTCTGAGTACATGATCAATTTTGTGGTAAAATTTATGATATGCAGAGAAGAAGATATATTCTTTTGTGTTTGGGTTTAATATTCTGTAAATATCTGTTAGATCCATTTGGTTTATTAAGTCTGTTAGCTCGAGTATTTCTGCTTAGTTTTTGTCTGGATGACTTGTTCATTGTTGAGAGAGGGGGATTGAAGTCAGTATGTATATAATTTCAGTTGTAGTAGTATTTTTTGTATAAATTTGGAGGCATAGATGTTAAAATTGGGGTGTCATTTTGTTGGATTTTTCCATTGATAGTATACTTTCCTATCTCTTTTGATTAGTTTTAGTTTGGAATCTATTTTGTTAGATATAAAAATGGCTACACTAGTTTTCTGCTTGGGACCATTTGCTTGGAATATCTTTTCCAACCCTTTACCTGAGGTAATGTCAATCCTTATGTTGAGTTGTGTTTCTCGGGTTCAGGGGAAGGATGGAACCTGTTCTCATATCCATTCTGTTAATCTGTGTCCTTTTGGGGGAAATTGAGACCAATAATAATGAGAGATATCAATGACCAATGTGTGGTGATATTGTGTTCCCCAAAATATTGTGCACCCTAATAAACTTATCTGGGGTCAGAGAACACAACAGCCATAATATTAAACATAGAGGTTAGTCAGTGGTAGCACATGCCTTTAATCCTAGCCTTCTGGAGGCAGAGATCCATCTGGATCTCTGTGAGTTTAAAGCCACACTGGAAACAACCAGGCATGGTGACTCACGCCTTTAATCCCAGGAAGTGATGGCAGGAGGCAGAAGGTATATAAGGCGTGAGGACCAGGAACTAGAGCTGGTTAAGCTTTTAGGCTTTTGAGCAGCAGTTCGGCTGAGATTCAGAGGCTTCCAGGAAACAGGATCAGCTGAGGAATTGGCGAGGTGAGGAAGCTGTGGCTTGTTCTGTTTCTCTGATCTTCCAGCATTCACCCGAAATACCCAGCTCCAGGTTTGTTTTTATTAATAAGACCTTCTAACTATTCGTGCTACACCAATGGTTGGTGATTCCTGCTTTTGTTGTTGTTGTTGTTGGTGGTGGTGGTGGTATGTGTGTGCGTGTTTGTATTTCCCTTGTTTTGACTTTACTAGTGTGAGATTATTTATTTCTGTATTTTCATGGGTATAGTTAACCTTTTTAGTTTGGAGTTTTCTTTCTAAGACTTCTGTAGGACTGCCTTTGCAGATGGATATTGTTTAAAGTTAACTTTATCATGGAATATCTTATTTTTCCTATTTATGGTGATTGAAACTTTTGCAGGGTATAGTAATCTGGAATGGCATCTGTGGTCTCTTAGACTCTGCTGCACATCTGTTCAGGCCCCTTTGGCTTTTTGAATCTCCACTGAGAAGTCAGGTATACTTCTAATAGGTCTGCCTTTATATGTTAATTGGTCTTTCTCCCTTGCAGGTTTTAATATTCTCTCTTTGTTCTGTATGTTTAGTGTTATGATTATTATATCATAAGAGGCTTTTCTTTTCTGGTCCAATCTATTTGGTGTTCTGTATACTTCTTGTACCTAGATAGGCATATCCTTTTTCAAGTAGAGAAATTTTGTTCTATGATTTTATTTGAAAATAATTTCTGGCCGGGCTGCTCTGTGATGATGCAAGCCTTTAATTCCAACACTTGGAATGCAGAGGCAATTGTATCTCTGAGTTCCAAGCCAGCTTGTTCTATATAGTGAATTCTAGGACAGCCAGGGTTACACAGAGCAACTCTGTCTCAGAAAAAAAAAAAAAAGAAGAAAGAAAGAAGGAGAATATTTTCTGAGCTTTTGAGCTGGGATTCTTCTCCTTCCTCTATTCTTATTATTCTTAGTTTTGGTCTTTTCATCATGTCCTGGATTTCCTGAATGTTTTTCTGTCAGGAGATTTTTAGATTTAGCATTTTTTCTTTGACAAATGTATTCATTTCTTCTATTATATCTTCAATGCCTGAGTTTCTTTCTTCCATCTGTTGTATTCTGTTTATGAAGCTTTCCTCAGCAGTTCCTGTTTGAATTCCTAAATTTTCCATTTCCAGAACTCCTTTGGTTTATGCTTTTTTTTATTGATTCTATTTCCAGTTTTAGGTCTTGACTCTTTAAATCCATCATCTTCATATAGTAGTTGGTTTTAAGGTCTATATCTTCTTCTTCTTCAGCTATCTTGGAATATTCAGGTCCTTCTCTGGTAATATTGCTGGACTATTATTGATTGTGTTTTTATGCTGGCATCTGTTCATCTGGGATTGGGTTGATTATAGTCTAGGTGGTGATTTCTGGATTTGTCTTTGTTGGGTGGTGTGGTGATAGTTTGTATATGCTTTAACAAATAAAGCTTGTCTGAAGATCAGAGGGCAGAGCCAGCCACAGAGTTAGCCATAGAGACTGGGTAGTGATGGCACACACCTTTAATCCTAGCACTCAGGAAGCAGAGACGGACAGATCTCTGTGAGTTCAAGGCCACCCTGGACTATACAAAATTAATCCAAACTAAAAGAGAAATAGAGCCAGGCAGTGATGGCTCACACCTTTAATCCCAGTACCTGGGAGTCACATACCTTTAATCCCAGCACTAGGAAAGTTGAGACAGTAAGTGATATGGCTGGGCAGAGAAAGGAATGTAAGGCGGCTGGAGACAGGATCTGGGAGTGTTCAGTCTGATCATTCTTGGAGACAGGATCTCCCCCTTAAGCCTGAGGACTTAGGGTCATTCAGTCTGAGGATTCATGGAAACAAGATCTTCCCATTTTGGCTGAGGAGTTGGTGAGGTGAGAAGTGGCTGTGGCTTGTTTCCTCTGATCTTTCAGCATTTACCCTGATATCTACTCTAGGTTTTTATTATAAGACCAATTAAGATTCATGCAACAGGGTGGGTGTTTTGTTCCTTGGTTTCTGTTTCCTCTGGATATTCAGTGTGAACGCTTTGTGTTGCCAGTTTTCCTGGCCTGCTCAGCTGGTGTATCCAGAGGGAATGCCTGATGGTGTTGGATGCTAGGATACTGGGATGAATTAGGGGAAGGAACTTCGGAGGACAATGTCTTTGTGATCTTTGGGTGATGGAGATCAGAGAGGAAAGGGAGACCACAGCAGATTTCCTGCTACAGAGCTGGGGATGAGATAGTTGAGGGAATGGGATTTCAGGAGCGATAAGAGAGGTGTGGGTCTACCTTCAGCCTATTCATTGTCCTAGGAGGAGTGGCCTTTGGATTAGTGGGGGAGTGCCTGCTAAGGTTGCAATCTGTAATAGAGCAACAGTGTAAGGAAGAAGGCTAGAAGGGGAAGATCTGTGGGATCCACAGGGGAGGTTGCTATTGGTGTTCTGCTCTAGAACTGGGGATGAGACTGGGGGACTGGGTCTGGGTAAACAGAACACTTCATTACTTTCTAAGAGTGTGATAGTCTTAAACAGTACTTTGTAAAAGGAAAAGAAATGGATACTTTACAAGTATTTTCCTAACCAGGAAATTGAGAAATAAGTCAGTGAAGTCAGGCCCAATTCAGGTAAGAAAGTACAATGGGTCAGCTCTGCTAGAATCTTCTTGGCATCATGGCTAGAGAGGTGTCTCAGTGAGTGATGGCATTGCTGCTCATCAATTCCTGGCATAGGCTGCCCTATACCCACAAAAAACGTTGGTTATGGTCATGTGCATGTATGTGTAAACCAGCCCTGTGGGGAGGAAGGGGGGTCAGACACAGGAGGATTGCTGGAGCTTTCTTGTCACCAGCCTAGTTCCAGGTTATATAGAGAGTGATGGATTACAACTCTTCCTATTACCTCACTGATTGCCCACAGATACACATGTACATGTACATGTACATGTACATGTACGTTACACACACACTTGCATACACGTGTTTGCATAATCTTTCTGCATTACCCTTTCAGAACCATGGCTAAGAAATGCTAAAATCAGTAGCATGTTATAGCAGTATACAGGAATCACCGCATACTTCGTCAGATCTCTCGTTGTTGGCATATCTTGAATCTTTTCCAGGGCCTTACCAGTTTAGATTTTGAATACCAGAATCACTGCTCTCATTTCATTTTTTTAAAAGTTAATTCTATCTGCATTTGTATTTTCATTTGTTGCCCCTTTAAGAAATATTTCTTTTGCTAAGTTGTGGCTGGGATCCTACCTGAACAGAGGGGGGAATTGATTAAATCTGTAACTCAACAGATAACTCACCCAAGAGGGGGAGATATTATATGTTTCTTTTCTCTGCATTTATCAGTGTGTTTCTGCTGGGTTAACCCACCTCAGCACCAGCTTCCAGTTTAGCAATGGCAAAACATGGTTAAATAAAACTAAGTATTTTAATGTAAGACTAATATTTATAATGCTTCATAGAGTCAGTTATTAGTGAAGATGAAAGAAATGCAAGGGTGTGAAGCAGGGAGCTCTTCCCACCTGCTGATCCATTGCTAATATTTATGTAGAGTCACCATTGTCTGTTTACTTTGATTTTTTTAAAAAACTATCTCTTGTCTGTAAGTCCAATGATAATAAAAGTAACATGTACACTTCAGATTTTTATAAAGAAAAAGACATTTATTAACTTTTATATTTAAAGAGTTCAGACATCAGTGGGCTTTGAGTACATTTGTGATTGAATCTTACTGTCTATAATTTAATCAAGTCCTTTTTTATTCAGTGAAAAGATTTATTCATTATCAACTTTTTACAGTGGTTGTAGCATTCAAATCCATTTACTATGAAAAGTGAACATCTTGGGCTAAGTTGGAAGTTACTCTTTCCTTTACTAAAAATCTGCACTTCATGCAACTTGAACAGTGTTATTTCATATACACACTCGTCTATGGGTAAAACTGGATTGTTCCCCTGTCTGCAGAAAGAAGTAAGCACTAGGTAAGGTCTCATGGAGAGCCTTTCATGGTAGAATCATTCCTCAAGATGCTTGCCCCAGCGTGATGAGCAGGCAATGATAGTCTTCATAATTACCCAAACTTTATTAACATTTCAATAGATTGGTTCTTAAACACAAATCCTCTCTGTTCTATTTAAAAATGGCCTACAATATTCAGAGAAAGGAATTTGTCTTTTGAATCTATTTAAAGTACATTCTAATTAAAATTTAATTAAATCACCCCCTGTCCTTCCTCCAGTCCCTCTCAAGTCCCCTCCTTCAACACCTCCATGCCCCTCACATTAAAAAAAAAAAAATTTCTAAACTCTGTGGCAATTAAAGCATACTTCCCAATAGTACCTACTTTTTTTTTATTAAATTTAACTTGAATATTAAATTTAACTCTGAAATGTAAAAAATTACAGATTAGGAATTCGGAGGGAGGAGAACATGAGTCTCAGCAATTGATTTATTTCACATGGTTTGTCTTGTCTTTTAGAAGAGGCCATATTATGGTTTGAGTTATATCTCCCTGATTCTCCCTTTGTATGTTAAAGTCCCATTCTCCAGTGCACAGTCCAATTAAAAGATGATCAAGTAAAAACAATTTTAGTAAGGAGCTCTAATATAATTTGACTAGTAACCTTTCAAGAAGAGACTTTGTGGTTAAAACTAGAGGAAGGCATGACTATGTGAGAAGTCAGCAAGCCATCGCAAGACCAGCAAAAATGGTGCAGAGGAAGTCTACCCTGACCACACCTTAGTTTTTACCTAACAAACTGTAGAACATGAGCAAAATTATATTTTGTAGATGGCTCAACCTAATCTCTGGTATTTTTTTATGGATAGCCTTTCAAACAAATGTAGGTTTTTATCCTTTTTTATATTATGAAATATCTGAATATTGAGACAACTCATTTCTGATTTTATTTGATTAATTTAGAATTTTATTAGGACACTTTTATATATGCATACCATTACACTTGGCTCATGTTCACCCCCATTACTCTCTTGCCTCACTCTTTCTTCCTCCTTGTAGCTCTCTTTGCCCTGGGTGATCCCTTTCTATTTTTATGTCATTTCTATTTTCCTATCACCACATCAAGAGAAAAAATGGGGCATTTTTCTTTCTTTTTGTATTTTGCCTAACATGATGATTTCTAGTGTCATCTATTTCCTCCAAGTAACATAAATCTGTTCTTTATGTCTGATTAAAACTCCAATGTGTATACACCACATATGCTATCCCTTTATCTGTGGTTAGATATTTCATTTTTAACATGTCTCTGGCAAGTTCATTTTATTTCTGATCTAGAACTTCTCCTGTAAGAGATTAAGTTTTTCTGACTCTTATTATTTTTTTAAATGTTCATATAATAAACATTGATCATATTCTGTCCTCTCCCCCAACTTCTCTCAGGTGCTCTCCAACTCCCACCCCCATTCAATGTCACCCCCATTCAATGTTATGTTCTTTTTACCCCACAAAAATAAACAAAATGAAAATAAAAACAAACATCCAAAAAGACAAAAAATACCAAAATAAAACAAAAAGTACACAAGAAACGTGTAGTCCATTTTGTGTTGGCCAACTTAGCCCTGGATATGAGGCCTGCCCTGGAATGTGGCTGATACACCCAGTGACATTACATTGTAGAAAAAGGAGTTTCCCTCTGCCAGCAGGTATCAACTGCAAATATTTACTAAGTTAGGAGTGGGGGCCTGTGTCCCTTCTCCTTCTCTTTCTCCTTCTCTGTAAAGGATTTCTTTGTCTGGTTTGAATTTAGGCAAGTCCTAAGCATGGTACCACACTCTCTGAGTTTGGATGTTTATCAGCTCTGTTGTACCTGGAAAACATTATTTCCTTGGAGTTATTCACTACATCTAGTTCTTAAAAACCTTTCCACCTCCTCTTCGACATGGATCTCTGAGCATTTAGGGTGAGGGGTTTGATAAAAGACATCTCATTTAGCGCTGAGTGCTCCAAAATCTCTCACTCCTTTCACATTGCCCAGTTAGTACAGTGATATGTCATTAGGAGTCATTTGATTGTTATGTTCAGTAAACAGAATGATAGGAGTAGGTTTTCTCCTAAAACACATGAACTATCTAGTTCTAGGTGTTTGATGACTTTATCAGTGACAGGCATAGATTCCATTTCATGGAATGGGTCTCAAATCCAATCAATGAGTTGTGGGTTATTTCCATAACATTTGTAGCACTGTTGCACTGGTAAATCTTGAAGGCAGGTTGTTGTTTTAGGCTACAGTGTTCATGGCTGGGTCATAGGAATGACTACTGTTTTCTGGCAGGAACTTGCATAGTACCTTCCAGAACCATGGATGTTAGTCAGTATATATGAAGCTTCTGGTTGGGCACCAGATCAATTTCTTCACGTTCAATGACATAGATAAATGGTGTATTATTCAACAGTGCCTTACCAGAACATTGTGAAGAGTAAGCAATAGATTTGGCAATAGCCTGTGATATTTGAGGTACTCTATGGGATTCCTTTGGCCAATGAGGAATTATCAAAATATAATGCCTAGTATTGGAGATTTTATTTGGTGACATAAAGTGTATAATTGGGACATTTTGTCTTCTATTACATAATGACTCTGTATATATATATATTTCCTATGGTAAAAGGTTTCCATGTGGCTTTTCAAAAGGTCTTTAGTGTTAATTACACTTCCCACATTCTCTTCTTTACTCTGCACTTCCATCCCCCTCATCATGTAATCCTATTCTACTTTCTCCTCCACCTCTTTATAACACAATATTCTATTTTTCCTCCTTGGAAGATCCCTTCCCCCTTCCTGGTCCCTTACTAGCTATCTAACCTCTGTGGCTGTTCTAATTGAAACACACACATCTAAAGATTAAAACCTAACATCCATATATAAAAGAAAATAGGAAAAGACTTTCAGGACATAAATAGCATAGGCATTGAAATAATCCATTAATAAGTAGAAGCTCATTAAGCTAAAAAGCTTCTGTATAGCAAAGAAGACCGCCTTTTGAGAAAAGTAGAAGCACTCAGACTGGGGGGAAAAGCTTTAACATGTATACATCCAGCAGAAGAGTTGTATCAGAATACATGAACAACAACGACGACAAAAAGCCCTAAACAATAAGAAAACAAGTATCCTAATTAAAATGGGATATAGAAGGAAACAGGATTCTCGAAAATATGGAAAACAAACAGATGAGGAACACTTTTTAAAGAGTTCAACAGCCTTAGCCTTCACGGAAATGCAGATTAAGATAACTTTGTGTTGTTGTTTTTATTTAATCCAGTCAAAATGGCCATGATTGATGTAACAAATGATATCACATGCTGGTGAAGATGTGGAGAAAGTGGAACATTAATTCATTGTAGGTAGAAGAGCCAGCTGGTATAGATACTATGGAAGGTCGTGTGGAGTTTCCTTAAAAATCTGAAAATAGATCTACCACAATATCCAGTTATGCTACTCTTGGCTTATACCCAAAGGACATTACACCTTACTACAGAGATGCTTGTTTATCCATATTCATTGCTGCTCTATGCATAAGAACCCAAAATAGGGAACATTCTAAATGCCAATAAACTGATGAATGGATAATGAAATGCATGTTTACACATTGAAATATTATTCAGCTGTTAAGAAAAATAATATCTACAGGTAAATGAATGGAGCTATATATAGTCATTCTGAGTGAGGCAGCCAAGTCCAAGAAAAACAAATTTAGTATATTTTTCTCTGTAGCTGGTTATATTTTATTTTATTTTACTCAATTGGGCAAAAATCAGACTTTCTCTTTCAGTCTTAATTCAAGATTTTGTGATTACAATAGTAACTGATTTTACAGAAGAAAATAATTATTTGCCATTTGTATTGGCTGGTTTTGTGGATCAACTTGACACAAGCTAGAGTCATCAGAAACGAAGGAGACTCGGCTGAGGAAATGCCTCCATGAGATCCGTGTAAGGCATTTTCTCAATTAGTGATCCATGGGGGAAGGCCCACCCAGCCCGTGGTAGGCAGTGCCATCTCTGGGCTCCTGGTCCTGGGTTCTATAAGAAAGCAAGCTGAGCAAGCCATGAGGAGCAAGCTGGCAAGCAGCTCTCCTCCATGACCTCTGTATCAGCATCTGCCTCCAGGATCCTGTCCTTGTGGTGATATTGTGTTCACCAATATATTATGCATGCTAATAAACTTATCTGGAGTCAGAGAACAGAACAGCCACTAGATATAGAGGCCAGAAAATGGTGGCACACACACCTTTAATCTTAGCATTCCAAAGGCAGAGATCCATCTGGACCTCTGTGAGTTCAAAGCCACACTGGAAACAGCCAGGCATGGTGACACACTCCTTTAATCCCAGGAAGTGATGCCAAGAAGCAGAAAGGTATATAAGGCATGAGGACCAGGAACTAGAGCTTGGTTAAGCTTTTAGGCTTTTGAGCAGTAGTTCAGCTGAGATCCATTTTGATGAGGACACAGAGGCTTCCAGTTTGAGGAAATGAGATCTGCTGAGGAACTGGCAACGCGAGGTTAGCTGTGGCTTGTGTTCTGTCTCTCTGATCTTCCAGAGTTCACCCCAATACCTAGCTTTGGGTTTGTTTTTAATAATAAGACCTTCTACCAATTCATGCTACATGTCCTGTTTGAGTTCCTGTCCTTATTTTTTTCAATAATGAATATCTATAAGGAAATGTAAGCCAGATAAACCCTTTCCTCCCAGCTTGTCTTTTAGGTCATGGTGTTTCATAGCAGCAATAGAAACCCTAACTAAGACACAGGTGTTTGAGGTATGTTGCCTATACTAAGTGAGAGTGATCTAGTTCTTATCTCATTATATAACACAGTAAAGAAGAGTATGAATTTTTATATAATTTTAGGCCAAACAACTTTCAACCTCTAAAAAACTCTGAGGATCATATAAACAAGCCAGAGCCCATATCACAATGATTCATTCCAATATTTTTGGTTATTTATTAGTATCATCTTATCTTTTCCACTTGTGTCTTCAGGACATTCCTGTGTCTTTTTTTTTCATCCCTTCACAAACCCAGTTTATAGGACATAAATGAAACCGCTCTTTATTCAGGTGCACTGAGAGTTGGAACTTGAGTGTGTAAATTTCACTATCTGTATCTAAAGAACTGATGTATGATCCTTTTAAATAAAATAACTGTCAGAGAACATTGGTTTGAAACATTCTTTATTCCCTCTGTCCCCATTCCATTTCTTTGTTAGAACAAAAGCAAAGGAAGTATAAGTCAAAGATTTTAACTAAATTTTGTCCCCAAAGGATCTGAGTGAGCAATACCCTCCCGTAAAAGGATGTTATGAAATCATGACTGGTTCAAAAAGCTAAACTATATCCAGTTTCTTATAAGATTCCTGTTATATGTTATTTGATTCTATATTATTTGATTCTATATAATATGATCAATCTTTACCTTGGATTTCTCTTGTGCTTGTAAAATATGATATTTTTAACTACTGTGTTTCCAAATCAATTACCAAAATCACTGAAAACATTGCAGCACCTTAAGCTCCTCAGAATATATTAAATAAACACTAAATAAACAAGTTAAGATGCTGGATCTTTTTGTAAACTTTATACTAATTTGGGAAGTATCTTTTGTTTCTTATTTTAGAAGAAAATACACACACACACACACACACACACACACACACACACACACACAAAACCCTCATGGGATATGTACATCGGGTCAGAGAAAGCAATACTTCAGGATTTTGAGGTATTTATATTTGATATTTTAAAATTTCTAGCTAGGAATTTGAAGCAGGAATGCTAGGATCTCCCACTGTGAGAATGGATGTATCTGTTTTCCCTATATCCCTAGCAATTATTGCCTTATGGATTTTAATGATGTGTTGTCATTTACATGTGTGATAAATTTTCTCTGTAAGTTGAGAGTTGATTCCTGTATTGTTGTGTAATGTTAACATTCTGCTTCATATATTTTTTGTTTTTTTTTAAGCATATTGCACCTAACATTAAAGATAGCTGCTGTGGCCTCATATTATTCACAATGAGCATAGCATGTCTTTCTCTGTATCTTTAATTTTAAACCACTGGCATATTTATATTTAAATAAGGATTTTAAAAAATTAAATTATTATTTTATAAGAACTCAGTACATGAGAATTGTAACTGCATTGTTTCTGCTCACTTCCTTCAACTATTCCTATGCTTCCCAACTCCCTCTCAAGTCGTGACCTCTTCATAATTGTTAATGTTATGCACACATGCACACATAGTATGCTTTTTATGAAATTGGATGTACTGGAGTTTAATGCATATGTATTTAGGATTGTAATGCCTTCTTGGTTGATTGTTCTATTAATTAGAATGAAGTATCTTTCTTTATCTGTTCTAATTAATTTTAGTTTGAAACAAACCCCCTTTTCAGATGTTATGATAGTGGAACCTGGTTGTTTTATGGTCGCAGTTGCTTAGACTATGTTTTTCCCCATCCTTTCATGATAAAGTGTTTCCTATCCTTGAAAGTAAGATGACTTTCATTTAGGGAACAAAAATATGAATTTTATTTCTAAATCTATTCAAGTAACTTTCATCTTTTGATTATTTAGCTGAAGCCATTAATATTAAAATTACCGTTGAAGAATTGATTGCTACATTTTTTATTATGCTTGTAGTCAAAATTTGTGTTTTAGTACTATAGCTTCATTTATTTTCTTTCTGTGGCCTATTTGATATTCTTAGATTAGATATAAAAATTCCTCTCTTTAGTCTGAAGTATTACTTCCAAAGTTCTCTGTAATCTGATTTCCTGGAAATGATTATTTTAGCTTGTTTACATGATGGAAAGGATTTCTCTCTACAACTATGGTAGATAGCTTTGTTGGGTAAAAGTAATCTTGATTGTGTCTGTGGTCTTTTAGGTCTTGGAAAACAGTGCTTCAGACTCTTCTGGTTTGTAAAGTTTCTATGTGAAGTTAGCTGTTATTTGTGACTGTGGTTTTTCTTTCACAACTTAAAAACCCCTTATTTGATCTGTATATTTTGTTTTTTAGCTATAATATGATGTGTCTATTTGGTGTTCTGTATCGTTTTCATAACTGTATGCAATGTTTCTTCTTAATTTGTGGAGGTTTTCTTCTATGGTCCTGTTAAAGATCTGTTCTGTACCATAGACACGATATTCTTTCATTCCTTTTTCTATGATGATAATTTAGATTTGGTATTTTCATGGTGTCCAAAAGTTCCTACATATTCCTTTCATGTGTTTCTGTCTGTTTGCTTTTTTTTAATTTATCACTTTCTCTCATTGACTTATTTAATTACTCTAATTTATTTCAAGTTCCAATATTCTGTCATGATCATTCTACAGATAAGACTTTCCCCTGAATTTTCCAATTGGGTCTTTTAATTTTTCAATTTGTCTTTATTTTAGCTTGATATTGTTTGGCATTCTTTTTCATTAAAACCTTGGATTGTCTTTGGAATTCTGTTCAACCATTTGTTTGTGTTTTCTTGCACTTAAATTAGTTAATCCTTTTTAATTCTTCCAGATGTTTGCATGTGTCTTCTTTGAATTCTTTGATTATAATTGTTCTTCTAAATTCTATGTTGTGAATAAGTTTCATCTATGTAATTATGTTGGTTTGAATGAGAATGGTCCCCATAAGTTCAAATATTTGAGTACTTGGTACCCTGTTGGTGGAACTGTTTGGGAAGGATTAAGAGGTGTGGCCTTATCAAAGGAGATGTTTCACCGAGTCTGGACTTGAGTTTACAAAAGCATCCCATAATTCCTAGTGAACTCTCTCTCTGCTTCCTGTTTGCACTTAGAAATGTGAGCTCTCAGCTGTTCCTGCCACCATACCTTTGCTCCACCATTATGGACTCTAACCCACTGGAACCATAAGCCCAATTAAATTCTTTCTTCTATAGATTTCCTTGAGTCAAGGTGTTTTATCACAACAATAGAAAAGAAACTAATACAGTAATTACATTGGAGAGCATTTCCACAGGACCAGTAGCCCTTGGGGAAGGAACATATTGTCTTGGTCTTTCATAATGTTTATTGTTTTGTGACAGAACATGGGTATGTGAGTTCATTTCTTTGGTTGTATTTCTGATGTGAGATTCTAGCCTGCTTCTGTTGAATCAAAGTTTGCTTCTGTTGTTTTTTTTTTTTTTTTTCTATCTGAACTTTGTTGATTTCCTGTCAAGTCACTCTTCCAGAAGCCAATTCTTGATTATTGATTAGAGAAAGAGGGGTGATTCCCACTCACTGGTTATGAATGTGATGTGTGGTTCTTAAGTTCTGTGTGTGATTTCTTTGGTTAAAAAAAAATCCAAGACCTCTGATATGGTTTCCAGTTGGGCTTGAGACTGGAGAAAACAGCATGGAGTAAAGAATCAGGAATAGCCTCTGGAAAAAAATACTCAAATGTTGCACTCAGATATGCCAGGATTAGGAGGGCAGCCTATGTCCAGGGACCTGGGTAAGATTCAACAAGGAAGTGCTCAAATTTGGATCCTAGCTGGGCCTGAGATAAGAGAGATCAATGATGCAGATTTAATTTATGCCTGGAAGGATGTATGGATGGGCAGCAGAAATTAACGGTTCACAAATATAGCACCTAGCTAGGCCTGGCCCTGAGGAGGGAAGATTTGGGAGGAAGGAACACAGTGAAACTCACCAAAAGAGTCTACAGATTCAGCTTTGACCTGAGTCTAGATAGGTGGCCTGGATGGATAGCACAGGGAAGGTCCTGTATCATACTAGTCATAGACTGTAAATGAAGCCCCTGCTCAGATATCTGCCTGCAGGTTCTAAGTGGAGAGGGCAAACTTAGGAAATGTTAAGGTACTTTCTGCATCCTTTAACTTCTTTCAAGTCATTTCTCTCTGTAATTGATTTTCTATACTTTGGAAGTAATACACTTAGATGTCATTTTTGTTGTTGTTGTTGTTTATCTTACTTGGGTGTTCTCTGATCTTGGACCTTTGATTTTATTTTTTCATTCATTTAGTAAATTATTTTTTATTACTTAAATTTATTTTATTACTAAACTGTTTATCTTATATATTTCTTAATTTACCTCATATTCCAATTAATGATATGTTACTCCTGAAACTGCTCCCTAGTTCTTGAAATTCTGTTTGTTTTTTTTTTTTCTTTACTTTTTTTCTTTGTGTTTCAATTTAGGAAAATTTTCTTTGTGTGTATAATGTGTTGGTTATTTGAAGATGTTCTACCTTCTAGGCCTGAAATTTCCTTTCTTGTTGGCTCAGCCTCCTAAGTACCATAATTGCAGATAAGCACCATGACACTAACTCCTCAATTTCAGAAATTACTTTTTCTTTTTGAGATGTGATCTCATATTGCCCAGAATGGCTGTGAACTTGTTTTGTATCTGTGATGATTAATCTTGTCTATTTGATGGGACTTAGAATCACAATGGGAACTAGCTTCTGTTTAGGTCATATTTCTAGACTAGGTTCATGGAGATGAGAAGACCCAGCACAAATGTGAATAGCATGATTCTGTGGACTAAGCCTAAGACTACGTGAATGGGGAAAGTGCATTGAGCACTGGCATGCATCTCTCTCCATTTCCTAACTGTATTTGCAGGGTCAGCAATTGCCTCAAGCTCCTGATACCCTGGATTCATCTCCATCAGGAACTGTACCTAAGAACTGGGAACAAACATAAACACTTTCTTCAAAAAAAGAGTTACATTTATTAATCTATTTATTTATTTGCTTGCTTACTTATTTATTTTGTGTTAATGTATTTTTCTCCATTTTTATGCACATGTGTCCAGTGCCTGCAGAGATGGAGAGACGGGGTCAGATCCCCTGAAACTTGTATCTGAAATTAGAGGTGGTTGTGAGACACCGTGTTGGTGCTGGGAAGTGAACCAAGGGCCTCTACAATGGCAATACGTGCTCTTAGTTGCTGACACACTTCTCCAGTCTCAACTCTTCCTTTCTAAGTTGCTTTTGTTAGACATATTGCAGCAACAAGAAAAGTCAGTACTACAGTAGCTGAGGTTGGCCTCAGATTCCTCATCCATACATCTCGGCTTTCCACAGCTGTGATTGTAACTATGACCCTGAGGTCAGACTCTAATTTGAGACTGTCCTAACATTTTCCAAGTTAACAAAAAAATTGATAATGACCAGCAAACTTGATGCCCTGTCAACTTGACTCTGAGATACACCACTGTAAAGCATAACCTTCCCTTCTTGTTTGTCCTCAAGATCTTGTTAATATCACAATAGAAAACATAGTATAACTTTAAAAAGCTTCACAGTCTTTAAATTTTCAAACATGTTTAAAGTTTAGTCTCTTTAAAGTATCCAATGTCACTTTCAAAGTTTGAAGCCTCTGTAAAATGAAAAATAAGTCACATACTTATTATTCCAAGAGGGATGAATCAGGACACAGATATGATAAAATCAAAGCAAAACAAAACTCAAGCAGTATAAATTAAACTCTGCAACAAAATGTCTGGCATCTTGGATTCATGGTGTTTTAGACTTCAAGGGGCTAAGGCAGCTCCATTTCTCTTGTTTTGTCATCTACAACACACATAGCCTACTTTCTATTGCAGGCTTCCCTGATTCTACACCTGCTACCCTCCTTGGGTAGTCGCCCCACACTCCTGGGGCATCTTCAGTCTACTGAGTCGTCACTGCAATTGAGGCTGCACTTTCACCAGTAGCCTCTCCTGACCTTTCATGGTGCCAGGCCTCAGCTTCTATCCACAACCTGTTCAACCATACAGCTTCCTTGCAGTTAAATCCACTGCCACCTGGGAGACTCCTACACATAATCAAGATTGGCTACCAGATTGATGTAAAACAGTCTCAGTCTCAATCTGAACTACACGGTCTGTGTGCTGACCCTGAGGAAACCCTTTGCAGAAGATTTTGTCTCTTCCTAATTACAGATCCAAAACAACATTTTGTTGTGGCTTTAAATTTGCAAATAATTTCCACAATTCTTCCAAAATCTATATGGCCGAGTTTCCTGCAGCAGTAGTCACTTTGGTGTGAATCTTTGTCCCAGTTTGCTTTCTATTGCTGCAAGAAGGACAATTACCAAAGCAATGTGGGAAGAAAGCATTTATTTCATTTTTCATTTTGCAGTTCATTTGAAGGGAAGTCGGGATAGGGACTCAGGGCAGGGAAATACAGGCTGGAACTGTAGGAGAGGCCTTGGAGGAATGATGTCTGCTTGCTTGTTCTCCATGACCTACTCAACCTGCTTTCTTATAGTATCCATGGATGGAACCACCCAAATTGGACCAGGCCCTCCCACACCAATCATTAATTAAGAAAATAAGGACAGGCACAACTTTTTTTTGTAGTCCAAGGTCTACATTATATAAAGCATTAGAAGACATTTAGTTAAAGCATTACTCTATATGCCTACCAAGTAGTCTCAGAGGCTTGGTAATGTTGCTATTGTCAAATGAGTTAACTTGCAAGGCAGTGTAATAGGCATCAGAATATGGGGAAGTGCCTAGGTTAAAGGTTTTGGATATTAGATACATTCCAGCCCCTTGTAAGTGTTCTAGCATTAATTTGGGCTGCCCCTAGTGACAATGAATTTTGTCAGTGGATTGGATAACACTGGTTAGTTCTATCTCTATGAAGTACTGTGCCTGGGAGCATAGGGGCAGAGTGAAAGACTTTTCCAGGTGAAGACAATGGCTTGTGTAATGTCTGAAGGAATGAGTACTACTGTGAGCAGGTTAGTACTTGGGATTCACTAGGGTATTAAACAAAACAAAACAAAGGGAACCAGGAACTAGTAGGGAGAGTGGAGGACCTAAGGTCCTAGAAATCATTGAAGTATCATATACACAAAGAGCCAACAAGCGTTTGTGGTGGAATTGGGTATTTGTGAGAGGTAAACAGTAGAACTCCCATCTAGTCTGAAAGGATGAGATTGCTATACAGTAAGATGGAAGGGTGACAGGTAGAGTAGATTTAGTACATGAGGAATTCAAATTTTCTTTCATCTCTAAGCAAAGTCAGTAAATGACTCATTTTTTTTCTTTTTTTTTTGGAATTTATTTTATTTTATTTTACAATATACTTCAACTTTACATATCAGCCATAGATTCCCCCATTCTCCCTCCTCCCGCCCCGCCCCCCTTCCCCCTGTCCCACCCCCCATTTCCATCTCCTCCAGGGCAAAGACTCCCCCAAGGATTGAGATCAACCTGGTGGTCTCAGCCCAGGCAGGTCTAGTACCCTCCTCCCAGGCTGAGCCAAGGGTCTCTACTAAGCCCCAGGTTTCAAACAGTCAATTCATGTACTGAGCACAGGGCCCGGTCCAA
>CABHPP010142963.1:0-53872 GCA_902168425.1 Peromyscus attwateri | reverse complement strand
CAATATGTACAGAAGTTATGCTGTGATAGCACTTGGGGATTTCTTTTAAAAAATGCTTTGCAAAAAAAAAATCAAGTAGGAAAAATCAAATGGCATCTGGAGAAATAGAATTGAGATATAATTCTCTGGGAGGTTGTAAGAGACAAACCCAGGAAATTAATAAACATGGTTTCATAGTATTATACACCTTAAACAGTTAATACGTATGTAAATATTACCATAATTGTGGTAATTTCCTTGAATAGCACCTAAAACTTGTGGTCAATATGGACACTTCTAGGGCAGTGCCTCATGAAATATTGTTAAGTGACATGATATTTGCAATCAGATCTTTGAAACCACATGTGTTGGGTGTGGCAAAGCATAAATGACTTGAAGCAGATACTGGTATTTGAAACCTGTGTGTATATATGTTTTGCAAATTTCTACTAAATTGTGTTCACCTTGGTAGAACTTGTGCTTCAGTTAATTTTTCTCTCAGATAAATTTATGTATGAGCAAATAATAGCATTTGCAATTTGCAATGTGCTTCATACCACAATATATCAATTGCATTGTAATAAATTAGGTTTTCACAAGTGTTACAGCAAATGATTGTAAGTTAAGTATGAAGACATTTGCTTTTATTTGCATAGTTTAACACTATTTTTCATGATAGTGATTTGGGAAAAAGACAATCTTAGTGTGCTAGTAGAATCAGCCAAATGATTTCCAATAGTATAATAATGTACATTAACAGGAAAGACACAATATTTCCATTAATATGTCCCCATCATATTGTCTTTGTTCTTTTCTGGAACATTTTATAACCATGATTACTCTTTCTTGGCTATCCATTTTAGATGCAGATAATATCAGCTAAGCATCCTCCCAACAACACAGGTAAAAAGCTAGCTAATAAATACTTACAAAAGAAAGAGATTACTGCAGC
This sequence comes from Peromyscus attwateri, assembly GCA_902168425.1. Taxonomy (NCBI): domain Eukaryota; kingdom Metazoa; phylum Chordata; class Mammalia; order Rodentia; family Cricetidae; genus Peromyscus; species Peromyscus attwateri. The sequence continues at coordinate 52,941 of CABHPP010142963.1, read as the reverse complement.
ACAATAAATAAATGAATGAATAAGAGTAAATAAATACTTCCCCAAGTTCTCTTTCTCTCGCCCCTCGCCCCTCATTACTCCCACTCACGTCCAGATTGTTCATGTAGATCTCCTCCATTTCTCTGTCATTGGGCGATCCCCGTGTCTTTCTTGGGGTCCTATTATCCAGGTAGCCTCCCTGGTGTTGTGAGTAGCTGTCCAGTCATCCTTGTTCCACAGCTAGTATTCTCCTATGAGTGGGTACATACCATGTTTGTCTTTCTGAGTCTGGGTTACCTCACTCAGGAGGATTTTTTCTAGATCCCTCCATTTGCCTGCAGACCTCATGATGTCATTGTTTTTCTCTGCTGAGTATTCCATTGTATATATGTACCACAGTTTGTTTATCCATTCTTCTTGAAACTGAAAAGCTTCTGTAGAGCAAAGGATACGGTCAACAAGGCAAAGCGACAGCCCACAGAATGGGAAAAGATCTTCACCAACCCCACATCTGACAGAGGACTGATATCCAGAATATATAGGGAACTCAAGAAATTAAACATCAAAATTCCCAACAGTCCAATTAAGAAATGGGCCATAGAACTAAACAGAGAATTCTCAGCAGAGGAAACACAAATGGCTGAAAGACATTTAAGGAATTGCTCAACATCCCTAATCATTAGGGAAATGCAAATCAAAACAACTCTGAGATACCACCTTACGCCAGTCAGATTGGCTAAGATCAAAAACACTGAGGACACCTTGTGCTGGAGAGGATGTGGAGCTAGGGGAACTCTCCTCCACTGCTGGTGGGAATGCAAGCTGGTACAGCCACTGTGGAAATCAATATGGCGCTTTCTTAGAAAACTGGGAATCAATCTCCCCCAAGATCCAGCTATACCACTCTTGGACATATACCCAAGGAATGCTCAATCATACCACAAGGGCACTTGCTCAGCTATGTTCATATCAGCATTATTTGTAATAGCCAGAACCTGGAAACAACCTAGATGCCCTTCAACTGAAGAATGGATAGTTAGTGACTTTTATCTACAACCAGTGTAGCTTGTGGTTTGGTAGCTCATACTGCATAAGGGAGAACTCACTACTATTATTTTGGTAAGAAGACATAGCATCAAGTTGCCTTCATTATACTTCCGTATAGTGTAGCTTTCATTCCACATCAGAGAAATTTCTTTTTGCAGTGGACAGAGGTTAACACAGAGACTCACAGCCAGTCAACGTGCAGAGAGTAAGTGACTAAGGAGTGCTCAGCCTCAAATGGGACATCCATATCATTCTCTCTCCTCAAGTTCTAAGGAATAACCTGCAAGCGACAGAAAGATTTAAAGAGCCAGAGGTCAGGGAGTGCCCTAGTTAGAGTTACTATTGCTGTGATGAAACACCATGACCCAAAGCAAATTTAGGAGGAAAGATTTTATTTGTCTTACACTTCCACATCCTAGTTCATCATTGAAGGAAGTCAGGGCAGGAACCTGGAGGCAGGAGATGATGCAAAGGCTACAGGGGGGTGCTGCTTACTCGCTTGTTCCACATGATGTGCTCAGCCTGCTTTCTTACAGAACCCAGGACCACCAGCCCAGGGACGGCCCCACCCACAATGACATGGCCCCTCCCACATTAGTTACTAATTAAGAAAATGCCCCCACAGGATCTTATGAAGGCATTTTTTTTTTTTTTTTGGTTTTTCGAGACAGGGTTTCTCTGTGTAGCTTTGCGCCTTTCCTGGAGCTCACTTGGTAGCCCAGGCTGGCCTCGAACTCACAGAGATCCGCCTGCCTCTGCCTCCCGAGTGCTGGGATTAAAGGCGTGCGCCACCACGCCCGGCTCTGAAGGCATTTTCTTAATTGAGGTTCCTTCCTCTCTGATGACTCTAGCTTGTGTCAAGTTGACAGAAAACTATCCAGCACAGGAAGATATTCTGAACAATAAAGTCTCCTGGATTTTATACTGCTGGTACACTTCAAGAATTCACAGTAGTTGTAGCCACCTGCATAATCTCTTCACAAGAGCAAGCCAGTCAATTATTCCAGTCTGGCTCTACCCCTAGCTGAGGAGCTTTGGTTATTATAGGCTGCTGGGAGGGAGATTCAATTTTCATTACTGGTATGGCTCCTGGTAGACAGTCCATATCTGGTGGATGGCCCTATATCCATGTTCACAAGGGCAGCAGTAATTGGACCCAGTGGGCTAAAAAGGGGAGAGAGAGAGAGAGAGAGAGAGAGAGAGAGAGAGAGAGAGAGACAGAGAGAGAATGTGAAGTTCAGAGGGAGGTGCGGTATAGGGTCTGGGATTATTATAAGAGGTGAGGATGAAATCATTTAAAGACAGCTTAGCTTACTATTCAGTAAGGACTTTCCCCATGCCTGATCCTTGGCTCTGTGCCCTTTAACCCAAATATTCATGACTGCCCTTAAAGTCTGTCTGAGGAAATATATCCTGGGTTTAGGTTTCCAGATCTCTTCTATGGAGATGGATGTCCAGAACTTGAATGGTTTGAAAATAAAATGTTGCTAGAAAAAAAAAGAGGTGAGTAGGGAATGAGTAGTATCAAAATACATTGAAAATATGTATGAAATCTTCAAAAGATAGTTAAAACTTATATTCATGTCTTTCCAGCTCTAAAAATAAAGAATTCCACAGAAGTCACATAAGTAAGTGTCTTCTCATAACAACTTAGAGGAACAGGAGCCCGTGAATGCAAACTATTTCACATAATCTTTTTATAGTAAAGTAAGGCAGAGAACAGTGGGTCACCACTTTAAAGGGGAGAAAACATCTGTGAGGTACAGAGGGGTGCCTGAGGGATATTGGTGAAACCAGGTTTCACCTGAGGCAATCTGATTCAAGAGCCTTTGGCCATAAACATGTATAAGGAATAGACTTTAGGAAGCTAAATCCATCGTTCAGGCTGTTTGGAGAGATCTTGATAAAGCAGGGTCTGTGTGGAATGACATCTATATTTTATCGTGTTTAAAATTGCTAAAAAAGAGATGATGAAAGAAAATACTTTGGGGGGTCTCCTGATTGGTAGTAATTGAATAGAATTAAATGGATGTTATATCATTAAATTTTTATTAGCTATACAAATTCACTAATTAATCCCTTTTCTGACTGATACTTTGACCCTTACTAGCAAAAGAGGGCCTTCTTCTGAACACTTAGAGGGAGTATGTTAACACATAATTTATTTCTGTTAGTAGAAGGCAGTATGTGGTGGTATTGTGTTCCCCAAAATATTGTGCACCCTAATAAACTTATCTGGGGTCAAAGAACAGAACAGCCACTAGATACAGAGGCTAGAAAATGGTGGCACTCACACCTTTAATCCTAGCATTCCAGAGGCAGAAATCCCTCTGGATCTCTGTGAGTTCAAGGCTACATTGGAAACAGCCAGGCATGGTAACTCACACCTTTAATCCCAGAAAGTGAGCCTTTAATCCCAGGGAGTGATGGCAGAAAGCAGAAATATATATAAGGCATGAGGACCAGAAACTAGAAGCATTTGTCTGGTTAAGCTTTTAGGCTTTTGAGCAACAGTTCAGCTGAGACCCATTCTGAATGAGGACTCAGAGGCTTCCAGTCTGAGGAAACAAAATCAGCTGAGAAACTGGCGAAGTGAGGTAGCTATGACTTTTTCTGCTTCTCTGATCTTCCAGCATTCACCCCAATACCTGACTCTGCATTTGTTTTAATTAATAAGACGTTTTAAGATTCCTGCTACAGCAGTATTTTCAGTTAAAAAGAACAGAAATGCTCTCTTCAATTTACCTTATTTTTTCCTGTTCTTGAGAAAAATACTGGATCACAAATAAGCTACTTTTACTCCAAAAGCAAACAACAAGCAAATATAGCAGAGAGAGATTAAACTTTTAAAAAAATAAATGTAAATGAATCTTTAAAATGATTATTTAATGTAAGAGAATAATTTAAATAAACACACACCCAAACAATTAAATATCTAAGCATAGACCTTTAAATAATTTCTAGCAAAGAAAAAAATAACAATACTAGAAAGAAAAATAGAGAAAGATGAAAATTTAGAAAATATTAAAAACAAGATAAATCAATATATGAAAACAACCATACAAAATGCAGAGAGAATTTGAAGAAATTTGATGGTTAATGCATAGATTCATAACTGGTAAACAAAGAAGGAAAATGTGGTACATTTACACAATGGAGTATTACACAGCTGAGAATTTGTGACTGTAGAGTATATAGCTCAAACAAGTTATCAACATCACCCCTACCAAGGCCCAGAGAATACTGTTGAAGAGGAGCAAAGAATAAGAGCCAGATGATCTGGAGTAATATTATCATCAGCATGGAAGTTTTGACCTGCACTCTTTCTGACCTGGGCCGGTTCTCCCTCATTAGGCAACGTGGTGGTCTCCTGATCCCAAAAAGTCACCATACTGCTGCTCTACTCAGTGTAGACATCCAATCTTCACAGCATTCCATAGCATAGAATTCCTAGTCTCAAAACATCCTCTTCCCTAAGCCTCCTGAATAGCTGGGACTACACGCATATACCACCCTACCCAGTGGGTGGAGTGTGACACAAATTCCTAAATGGTCTTTTAATAAAAAACCCAAGCCATATATTGTAGTAAATGCTGAAAGATCAGAGAGACAAAGGAACAAGCCACAGCCACCATCTCTTACCTCACCAACTCCTCAGCCTGAAAAAGCTCTACCTGGAAGGGTTTCATCCAGAAAAAGCCTTTAGTTCCTGTCTCCTCGGGCCTTATATAACTTTCTCCGCCCTGCCATATCACAATATCCTATCTCAACTTCTCTAGTGCTGGGATTAAAGGCATGTGTGCTTCCCAAGCAAAGGCATGAGATCTCAAATGCTTGGATTAAAAGTGTGTGCCACCACTGCCTGGCTCTGTTTCTCTCCTAGACTGAGTCAATCTTATGTAGTCCAGGGTGTCTTTGAATTTACAGAAATCCAGACAGATCTCTGCCTCCCGTGTAGTAGGGTTAAAGGTGTGTGTCACCACTGCCTGGCATCTATGTTAAATCTAGTGACTTGTTCTGTCCTCTGATCTTCGGGTAAATTTATTAGGGTACACACGATATCACTACAGTGGAGTGTTATGAAACACTGTCTTCTGGACATGGCATAACCATTGCACTCACGAACTCAAATAAGCTGTGGTAACCTGCAAAGGGCCTGTACAAGACTGTTCCTGTCAATGGTGGAGATCATTGTGGGGTCCCACCTCTTCCTCATGTGTTGTTGAAAGTTAATGTTCATTGGAGGAGGCAGAGCAAGTTTTCTTTAGTGGTGTAACCACTGATAAATTGTCCAAGTTCTGGTAAATGACTCCTCCACATTAGTTTCCATGCAAGCCATCATAACTAAACTGAGTGAGTCTCTCTCTCTCTCTCTCTCTCTCTCTCTCTCTCTCTCTCTCTCTCTCACACACACACACACACACACACACACACACACACACACACACATACACATACATGAAAATAGGAGGATATGGTGGGTAGAAGAAGGATTCATTGTGAAGGAGAGTGGAGTAAAAGAGGGTAATGTGGATGAATGTGATCAAATTATATATTCACTTTTAAATGGAATTTGAATAGTTCTGATAAAATATAGGATCCTGAAAGGTTGGGCTATGAATATTACATGACTTGCAGGGTAACATTAGCAAGAATAGAGAGACAGAACTATTTGAAGAACACAAATGAGGATATCCAACATACGAAGAATTAGCATCCTGTCACTAAAACAGAGCAAACAACACACTGTGTAAGTATTCGGGAGTATAATAAACAACATTCTTTTTTAAAATTTTATTTTATTTAATTAATATTTTTTTAAATTTACTTTAGATGGCCCTCAACCAAAGAAGGAAAATGTGGTACATTTACACAATGGAGTATTACACAGCTGTGAAAGTCAATGACCTCATGAACTTTGCAGGCAAATGGATAGAACAAGAAAAAAAATCATTCTCAGTGAGGTAGTCCAGACCCAGAAAGACAAACATGGTATGCACTCACCCATAAGTGATATTAGGAGTAAAGTACAAAATTCATTTATAATACAGAAGCCTAAACTGTTTTAAAAGAAAAAAATTAAGAGTTTCTCATATCAGAAGAGCTATCTGGTGTGGGACAGAAGAAAACCAAAAATATAGGGACTATTATTTTCACAACTGTGACTAGAGTTGTCACAATTCTTTTTACTCATACTTATCCTTGACTCTTTATAACATTTCTTTAGATATATTACTATCTTAAAATTTTAACTTTCTGTCTTGATATTAATAATGTTTTAAGGTTTTCACAGTGAACAATAAATTTTCCTAACTGCAGTCTCTGAAGTCTCCAGAAAGACGATGGGGCCCCACAACAACAATTCTACCTGGTTCATAATGATTCCATTGAGCCAATAAACACAAAGATTGGCTTTGGATTACAAACTGTTCAGGACTGTTCCAAGATGGCTAGCTGAGATGATCCATCATCTTATACCTCTAGTCAGAACTTCAGACTGAGACTGGCTACAAATGTTAAGTTAGTTCTCAATTGACTTAACCTTTCTTCTAGTTTTTTTTTTTTTTTTTTTTTTTTTGTTTTTTGTTTTTTTTTAACAGGAACCTACAAAGATACCATCACCCCCTAGGCAGCAGGAAGCAATTCTAAGAAAAGGATGCCCCCTCTTTCAACAGGTTTTTATTTTCCCATAGTTGTAGGTAATTGTCATCTGTAAGGGGTTGGTTATAAGTTGTAATAGGGTTGGGGCGGAACAATTACGTTTAGACTCAGGAATCTCTTTTGGAAAAGAAAATAGGGGGATAGATAGGATAGGATATTAAGGTAGATTATTGTATCGACTTGTAAACTAATTTAGCAACTATCAGCTTTAGATAATTTGCATTGGTATGGACTCTTGTATATTGATACAAATGCAAACTATTTTTCTATTTCTGTTTAAGATAATTTGTATATTGATACAAATTCAAAACTATATTTGCCATATTTTATATATGTTCCTACTTCTGTTTAAATTATTTTTGTATATTGATACAATATAAAATTATATTTGTCATACTGTATTATGTTCTGCTTCTACTTAGGATAGTTTTTATATTGATACAAATTAAGGATATTTTTGTCATATTGCACTAAACATTTCTACCTCTGATTAAGATATTTTTGTATATTGTCACAACTTCAAGGTCATTGTCCTTATACTGTACATCTGTTTACAGATTGTTTAATTTTATACCAAGAAAGCTTAGTCTTTAAGTTATATAAGATTGATAAGAGTTACAGGTTAATATTCACCCTTCTTTGTCAAACTTATAGTCATGTTAGTTAGTTTTTATAGGTGAACATTGATATGTTTCAGATGGACAGGTAATCTTCAAACACTTCATAGACCTAGAGAATATGATATTTAAATGTTTTAATAACATAATTCTGTTGATGTGAGACACGATTACCACTGGCAGCACTGATCTACTCCTGAGAGGATGCTGGGCATCGAAGACACTCCATATGGAACTTGTCATCTTCTTGGCGAAAATGGCCTGTTGGATAAAGAACTGCCCTTACCTTGACTGCTGACAGTAAGCACGCTGCTCAATCCAGACAAGCAGGACACAAGGAGAAGCGACTGCTGAACTTTGCCAAGACAGGGTAGGGCAGTCTTTCAAATTCTTCTGCTTCTGAAAATGGTCTGTGGGATATTCTAGGCCTATAGCCAATAGTGGATGCCTCAACATTGCAGAGAAACATTGGGTGACTGTCAAGGCAGCCAGCTGTTTCTGTCATTTCTTGCATACTTCAGAACTTGCTTGCTTGCACTTCTTGCTTACTCAGATAATATCATTTTCCTTCTCAGGTCTTTGATGGGGTTGAAGACTAGATAGTTACCATCCCAATACTCTCATATCTTAGCTAAGAGCTTATCAAGTCCAATATTTAGATCCTTCAGGATAGGACAGCTATTGGAGTAATCTCCGTAATTTGCCAATATCCCTTGTTCTGGACATTTAGTATGTGTTTCTTGTTTGATGTTGTTCTTGTTGGTTGTAGTTCCACTTTTGTTTATGTTATTATCTTTTCTTTCTTCTAGACAATACTTGATAATTGTTCTTATTGTATATAGTTTTATATTAGGTTCAGAACCTTCTTATTTAGACACAAAAGGGGAAGTGTTGTGGGAGAAAAGTCATGTGCTCTCTCTGTTGGGTGGTTGGAGACTGGACAGTGGATTCTCATGACCCTTGGGCAGAACAGAGGACAATGACAGCTGGATAAGAGGTGGTGTTTATTATGTTCTGTATCTGTGGTCATATTTTATTTGTGCTGAAATGTGATATTTTATTTATATGTTAATAAATAAAGTTTGCCTGGAGATCAGAGGTCATAGCGAGCCATAAACAGAAGTCAGGCAATGGTGGCACATGCCCTTAATTGGATCACATGGCAGGCAGAGTCTCTGTGTGTTCAAGAACACAGCCAAGCGTGGTGACACACACCTTTAATCCCAGTACCTTCCATAGAGACCTGGAGGTCTGTATAGACAGGCAGTGATGAGGAAGTGAGGTGTCTGGGTTAAGAGCCAATGAGAAGGCAGAACAGGAAGGCAATAAAGGTGCAGGTTAGACAGGAAGACTCTTCTTGGGAAGCTACAGTGATGTGGTGAGCTAAGGTTACTTGGCTGCTATTGCTCTGATCTCTACGGCTTGCACCTTCTATAATTGGCTCTCTGTTTCTTATTTAGTAAGACTGTTTAGAAATTCGTCTACATGTATCCATGAGTGTATTATCCCCATTTTATAGGTTAGTAAATTCCTGAGATCCTTTAACAGACTCTTGTGGATTTGTGTAATACCAAACCAATCTGGATTGAAAAGATTTGTATTATTCAAGGGATGATTTGTTAAAGAACCCATTATTGCTAAAGAACAATAAATCTCACATACCTTGAAAAGTCACTGTAATTTCAAATGCAAAAACTAGCATTTAAAAGTATTATTTTTATCTAATCACAACAGAAATATCTAAAATAGAAAAATATATCATATTGGTTTCTCAGCTCTACTGAGTACCTCTTCAGCAACAAATTCACCTCCTCTTCCTTGTTCTCCTTGTCCACTTCCTTCTCTTCTTCCCTTACTCTCCCTCCTCCCCTGATCCTTTTATTCTTGTTCTTCTGTGTTGGGTCCTGAACTCAGAGTCTTGTACTTGGTAGGTCAGTGCTCTCCCAGTGAGCTGGAACATCAACCCTTGAACTATATTTTGTGAGTTATAAGATGAAAAAGGTAAATATATAAATTTCATACCCACTGGTATTATTATTATCATTGTAAAACAGAAAATTAAGACTTGTGACTTAATACTCAAATACATGGGTGGACTGATTTGATTATTGTTTTGAAATCTAGCGAATCAGTAGTAGTATAAAGAGGAAGGAAGAGATGGAAGAAAAAAGAGAAGGATGAGGGAGATCAAAATTAGAAATAAAAATTTGGACTCTTAACAACAAAAAAGGTACACATCATCAATAAAAATATGTCAATATTGAAATTAGACTTCAGAATCTGTATTAATGAGTTTATAGGATATAAAGTAATTAAAATAATAACTGACAATGTCAAATATTAATATGGCTGATCAAAAATAAGGAAAAGAAATATGCAATAGGTAGGAGACTCTGAAGGACAATGCCCTTATCATTCTGGACACAGTATCAATAGATATTAAGTTTGCTGAATGGAAAACTAGAATTTAGATATCTTCTTTTCAAAGTATTGAGTTATTTAAAGATCATTTCTGGGAGACCTCTAATTTTAGTTCAAAAGTTTTGTATTATTCAAAGTGGAAAACAGAAAACTACAGGAAACAAAAAGAAATGTATACCATGAAACAAACATTAAAACCCAAAAAGACCCATTGGGAATAAAACAAAAATCAGGTGCATGAAAATTAAATGAAAAAAAAAAATCTCTTTAGGAAGTCTCAAGTCAATCCAAAGGTAAAATGTCAAAACTTTCAGGACCTTAAACTCATGACCACAGTGGGTTTTGTAGTAGTTCATTTAGAATACATTTGACTCTCTAATAAGAAACACACATTTTTCTCAGACCTTTACACCTCAGGCTCACGATTCTACTTCCCAGAATAATGTGATGTTTGCACTCATGAATCCAATAGAACTTCCCCTTAGCAATGAATGGTGGAGGAATGGTCATGTGACCTCATTTTGGCTAACAGTACAGTGGTGGAAGAGAAGGAGGAATAACCGTCATCTGAAAATATTCTTTGCTTTGGAATGAAGCAAAGAATGTTGTTTTCAAATGAAACTTGAGCTCTGTATAGTGCTAACACAAACTGTACCACCCCTTAAATTGTAATATACTCTGTGGATCACTGAGTGGAGACTCAGGAAACACAGGGCTCTGAAATATGCTGCTTCTAACAAAACAACCTTAAGCTCCACACCACACTCTTAACACTTCTTGATAGGGGAACCAACACATCTTATTTTCAGTCAGTTTGAAGTTGGTTTTGTTTATTTTTTGGTGTTGCATAGAGCATCATGTATCTGAAAAAAATTTATAAAAGAAAAAGAGTAAGATTAAGCAGTCAAATATTTCACTAAACATTTTTCTGCTTCTCATGTACTATGCATGGCAATACAGAAATTAGTGTATATGCAAGGCTAAAACATACACATAAATATACACAGACATTTAAATATAATGACACATACATGTAAAGAGAAGAAAAACAAGAAGGAAGAAGAATAGGGGTTTTTGAAGAATACATATGTTCATATATAATCTATACATATATGTTATACAGGTATATAAAATATATATTTTATGTATAATATATAAAACATATAAGCTATATATCTTACATGGAATATAAACTATATATGTAAGATACTATGTATACAGTATATAACATTCCATGCTAATTCTTTGAAGGCACATACCACTTTAACAACACAGATTATTTAAACTTTAAAATTAGCCTATTTTCATTTTGACAACAAATAAATCCTTGCTGTCTTTAGTATCTGCTTTTATGGAAAGAAAAGTCTGTATTGTATCTTTGGCTATAGTCCACTGTTGAGATATTCTCAGCAGGAATAGAGTAGAAATCTGTAGTCTGGCTGAGGCTAGATTTCCTATTTCATTATCAGAAAAGAAACGATAGAACAAAATGCTTCTATAGCCTACTCTTTCTGGAACATTCATATATACAGAATAAAGAGATAATATACAATTTTACAAGGAAAAGGTCCATCTACTGAATTCATTCTGCACAACAATTTCTCTCTAGGCACACACATTGTGCTGGTGTATAATAAAGATCTTGTTTATCAAGGACAACACATTTTAATGGCTTGGGAATTAAAATCTGGTTTCTGTAACCTCTTTGCCCTGTTGCAGTAAATTAAATTTAATGCTGACAGGAGTAATACACATTAGACTCCAGAGCAATAAATTTAAACACCAAATTAATGCAACTGGACTGAAATGGAGGGTCTTGAAAGAACATTATGGACAGAACTGGCACCTGTAGTAATTGTTCTTTTCGGAATGGGGGAATCAGATCTAAGAAGGAGAAATGCAAAATCAACTGCTGTCTCTGAAGCCTCTGGGATTGGGGAAACTGGATGGTATGTCTCCATTCAACTTCCATTAGGAGTATTTTATGAACAGCTTATTAGAAATCACTGTTACGGCAATACCATTTTGAAAGAAGATCAATAGAAGGACATTGTAAATATATGCTGGAACGTTGGGAAATGTATCTTTACTAAGAGGATAACTTTTCACTCTTCTTCTGTATCATAGACAGAAGCCATTTTTTAAAACAAATATTTAATTTTCAGGAAACATAGACATTATTTTTATATGGATTAAATGTTCCCTCAAACACTTTTAATCAAAGCAGTAACTAGTTGAGATAATCATTTTGCTTATCTTATTGAAATATTCCCTCCACTTTGTACTTGATGTTCCACTGTAGCCATTCCTTTCTTTCTCTGTACTACTGGGGACTCATTTGTTTATGGAACTTTTCTCTATGCTTTGCAGTGAAGGTGAGCTCTATCTTGGCCAGATGCATGAGTGTTATCTTAGTTGACCATAGTGGTTCCTCTGCTGCCTCTAAGATCAGATATGAACAAGAGACTTGGTTCTGATCAATACATCAATACAAAAGCTAGGTCTCCTATAGTGGTATTCTATTTGTACTGAAATGTGATTTTATTTGTATGTTAATAAATAAAGTTGCTTAGGGGTCAGAGCTATTAGCAAGCCATAGCGAAAGCCAGGGCGGTGGTGGTGCACGCCTTTAATCCCAGCACTTGGTAAGCAGAGCTAGGTGGATCTCTGTGTGTTCAAGGATACAGCTAGCATTGGTGACACACGCCCTTGATCTCAATACCAACCATAGAAAACGTGGGAGGTCTGGACAGAGAGGCAGTGACGAGACAGCCACGTAGTTGTGTTTATAACCAATGAGAAGGAAGAACCAGAACTCTTTATAAATCAGACGCACAGGAAGTAGCTCCCTTTTCGGAGAGCTCTCTTGGCGGAAGAAGCTAGCTAGCGGAAAGCGGGTAAGCTTCTGGCTCTGACCTCTTGGGCTTTCACCTTTACATTGGCTCTGTGTTTCTTATTTAATAAGGCGGTAGGTTACATCTACAGTCTCCTGAGAAAGTTCTGGAATTCTTGTTGTCTTGAAACAGCATTTCATGAGGATCTGACTGGCTTAGAATTCACTGAATACCAAAGGATAGTATTAATTTCCTGTAATTCCTGTAATCAGTGTCTAAATGCTAGGATCAGGGGTTAGTGGCAAAGTGTCTTCAGAAATATTTAGGAAGACACATATCTTACTGAATATTGCAGTACTTGCACATGTTGCCTAGAATTGAGGTCACTTTCGTGGGACTGGAAGAGAGGACAGTCCAAGAGGAGTCTTGGTACTTGATGGTAATGTTGGCATCCTGCTAGAACTACTTTGCCTCCAGATTCCTGATGTGAAACATTCTTGTGCCGTTTGATCATTTAAAATTATTCCTATTCGGTGCTCAAAACTCAAATTATCCCAATTGATTCAAGGACTCAAGAACCATAGCTTTTATGTCACTTAGTGGACCATTTTTTTTATTTGGTTCTTGCTAAATGTCATCCAGTATGTTTTGGTGATGAAGATATTACAGTATCAGGGATTCAAGACATACATGCCCCTTCTTAATGGAACCTAATAAGAAAGTGAGATTTTAAAGCATAGTGTCTTGGGATACTCACATGAGAAGCTAAAGCTAATCTCAGTACATGTTTACCTAAAGCATGCTGCCGTATTGAAGTAAGAAAACCATAGAAATAGTGAACAAGTTTAATTCTGGAGCATGTGAAATGTACGTGGCTATACAGGGGATGGCGCCACAAAGACCTGCAGTGACAGAAAAGTTTTATATCTTGATTATGGTGCCAGTTACATAAACTGCATGTGTGACAAAATTGTGTGCAAACACACACACACACACACACACACACACACACACACACACACACACGCACCCACACATACACACACATACACAGTATGTAAATGTAATACTGGGGCTTCATAGGTTCCTAATTGGCTTTGGGGGTAGGATATTTCACGTTAAGTCTACTATTTAGTCAAGATTATTTTTCTAGCTGTGTCAGATGTTAGCTGAGTGAAAGGTACATCAGCTTCCACGTTTTGTACATTTTCTCAAGCTTTTTGCGATTCTGTAGTTATTTCAAAAATAAAAATGTAGAGGGGTTGTTAATAATGATCATTGGAAATTCCCTTTTAGGTTGGCACTTTGAATATATGCATGTAATCCTGAATTACTTGTAATTTTATCATGTTTAACTTTTATAAAAGTGGCATTTGAACTATTGGAAAAATGTTTGGTTTTTTCTATTTTGGGGATGTAGTCAAAAAGTGCAGACCAAATTGGCAAGAAGACACATTCATGATGTCCTGGCTTTTTCTACTGTGAGGGATTACCTTTCCTAATGTACAGATACTTGTTAAAAGTACTAATATTATTATGATTTTTTTTTGGTCCTTTTTCGCTGCTATCAGTGGACACCACCTGGAAGAAAAGCAGCAGGGCAGCCTCGTGTACAAGGTTTTTCCATTTTACCAACAGATTGCTCTCATGCTTTTGGGGAAAGAGCAACCTTAGAATGATGAATGCTTGTCCTATTAAAAGCTCCTCCAGCAGAGGCATTATTGATAGTGTGTAAAAAAAGCCATCCATTTTAGTGCAAATGAAAATTGAAACAGAGAGAACATTGTGTCTTCCCCCCCTCCTAATATATGATGCTGGCTCATGAGTAGTGTGATTGTTGTGAGCTGAAAACAGCTGTCCAGAGTCCTCACGACCTTCACCCACCTCCCACTGGTGATCACAGGGACACTGGATTGGCAAGGAAAGCTAGCTCCCTAACATTGACATAAGCCCACAGCTGTTAGGGCATTCAAGCTCACTCATGGTCTAGTATCATTTTACCCTTCCGATTTATCATCTCTCAGTTCAAAAAGAATGTAATAGTCATCTGAAATTATTGCCATTATTATTCTCAGATCTTGATATGTTCTTCCTAGATATTTATGTTTATGTCATTTCCTCTATCTTAAAAGTGTGTCCCATCTTTTCTGTAACTCTCTAAAGTTCTTTTCCTTCATAGCTCAGCTCAGTTTTACCACTAGAATCTCTCCACACTTCCATTCCTCATGCTTCATGCTCTATTACATCATCAGGAAGCCTGTAATGGTTTTACATCTGTGAAGGATGTTCTTATGATGTGGAATCACGGGTCAGATGCATGCCTGTCTCCTGATCTAGAGAATGCATTTTTTAACTGCTGAGCCATCTCTCCAGCTCCTGAGGATGCATTTATTAAGGTCAGAGACTGTAGCTTTTGGCGTCTCTGGTGTCTAATGCAATGCTTAGAAGATGGCATGCAGCTAATTGTTTGCTTCAAGAAGAAAAGGAGGCATGTGAGGTTAGAAAGCTGATTATTTCCTTAAGAAGCCTGACTCAATCTTAGCCACCATCAATGCTAGTTATCAGGAACTGAGGGGTGTCTACCTGGAAATCCTCTCACTTTCAAAGTTTTGTCAACTCTGTAACAATGCTAAAATAGTTTTGAGCTGAGTAACACGATGCTCACCTTAAAGAGCTTTGTCTATGAAAAAGAACAACCCATGATTTTCAGTGGCAGGACAAAGAGCTTGGGGCCCTCCATGCTAGGCAATTAACAATCATGCATTAATCTTTCTCTGTCTTTACTGGGTTTGGACCCAGTACTGGAGATCATCACCCCCGATAGGAGAATTTTAAAATAAATTAGCAGTTAATTAATTTAAGAACCCCTAAAATAATGGGAGTAAAGATGTTGGGATGAAATACACATTTCTTTGAAAAACTCACTCAACTATTACAACTCTTTTTGAAATTTCATTAAGAATGCAAACCCTTAAAGGGGAAGACTAAAAGAGGAGCTGAATTGTGATTTAGTTCAGAGAAGGAACTATTACAGAGGTAGTGTGAAAAAAGTTAACAGGTTATTAAGCTTAGAGCCAGGCAGACTGGGTTCTAAATCCCAGTTTCATTCATTCTATGCTATGTCGTGTCATCCGAGTCATCTTTCCCTGCCTTTGTCTGTAAACTGTAAATACTAATGTCCACATTACAGGACTGTTAAAAATAAAATGAAGTTATATGTCAGAGCTGGCATCCTGTTGGTGCTCAATAGATATCTTTGCATTTACCACTCAAAAGGAAGCATCCTAAGAGAGGATTTGTCATATTTCTGTGTTCTTCATGAGCATCAGAAGAACAGGAGCTCTGGAAATGGAGATGAAGTGGAAGCGACTATATATAAAGAATTAAGATCACTTAAGAGTGTGGTGGACCACACCTAACTTACTTCAAATGGGAAGAAAACTGGGCTCTATGTAATCTTACCTCCATCTGGTGTAATAGCTTAAAACTGTGGGTTCTCCCATAACCATGCACTACAGGCAGTACTAAAGTGGAGGAGCACATGAACTCCAGAGAGAAAAGTAGTGGGCAGGGGTATGGGAGGAACTGGGGGTGAATTTGACCCAAACACGTGATATACGCGTATAAATACTAAGAAAATGACCTTTAAAAACTATGGATAGCTAAAGTGAAGATGGTAAATCATAGTGACCCTAATACTTGGGTGCAAAACTCCATCTTACAGCTGTAGAAAGATCAGGGTTTTTAGGTCCAACAAGAAGTAAACTTGAGTTCTGACTCAGCTACTTAGTTTTTTCATACTGAAAAATATTTCATCCCGCTGAAAGTAACCAACCCTTCAGAGTCATTTTGTTGGTGGCTTGGTATATAGAGCATACTTCCCAGAGTAAATTACTAAATTTGATGATGTACATAGGCAGCTAACACAGTACCTGTTCCCTATTAGGTCAATGTTATGACTAGTTTTCTGCTTTACTTGGATATTAGGCTTGATTTTCAAAGGCAGACAAGGACTCGGTCACAAAGCAGTGTAAATGATAAACATGTACATGTAATAATTTTTTGGGGGGTTTGAAACTATATTAAATAGACCCCTAGATATTCAATGCCACCCAAAGAATGAATAGATAAAGGGGAAAAATTGGGGCAAAGTTTTCAACTTTGACCTGTTTTATATTGATATAAAAATAGATATTGCTAAGCAAAAATAGATATTACTGAACAAATATCAACATAATGATAGGCTATGGAGTGTGGAATGATGACCTTGCTGCAAATTTTCCTTTTATATTAGAGAAAAGAGATACTAAAAAAGGAAAAAGGGATGGCCAGATATAACTCTGCCAGGGGCATAGATGATGATACACTGGATACTTCACATGCAGTTGCTACAAATCCCAATATACAGGTCATGGGAGATAAATGACTAGTGATACCCAGGTGAGAAAATTGTCTGCTTAATGCCAAGTTTTCCTCCAGGGAATCTGTTCACCTAAAACTAACTATATAAAACAATTGTTTCAGAATTGTTTAAGTATCTTTATCCCCCAAAGGAAAGTACTACCTGTCATGGATGACTTGTTGGAAATATAACAATGGACACCAGGGCCTGAGATGAAAGGAGAGAGAGGGGGCGGGGAGTGGAGCACCATCCAAGTGTGTTGGTTTAAATGAGAATGGCCCCCATATGATCATGTTAATGCTTGGTCTCTAGTTTGTGGTACTGTTTTGAAGGAATTAGTAGTTGTGGCCTTGTGTGTGTCACTGGGGTGGACTTGCGGACTGAGGCTTCAAAGGTTCATGCCATTCCCAGTTAGCTCTATCTGTATGGTGCCTATGGATAAGGATATAAACTCTCAGATACTGCTCCAGTGCCATGCGTACCTGCCAGCTGCCATACTTCCCATCATGATATCATAGACTCTAACCCACTGGAACCACAGTCCCCAAACTCTTTCTTTTATAAGTTGCTTTGGTCATGGTGTCTCTTCACAGCAATAGAAAGGTACCTAAGACACCAGGGCAATTGGCAATGCATTCTATGAACAATGAAAGTTTATTAAATCAGGATGTATATGCAAGTGTAAACGTATCACGTCTAGGTTTCAGAGTTAGAGACAGGATCCACACTGCCTCTCAGTATCTGTGGACCTTGAGCAAATACCTTTCCTCTTCCATCCTCCTTACCTGTAAAAGGAGATTCTTGAACAGATATTTCCATTACCATTTCCAAGTCTAGCATTCCTAAGTTAGCTGAGAATAATGTCATTCCTTCCTTCATGTTCCTTGTATTCTAGGAACAGAGGACTCATTTAGGTCTTCTCTCTTATTTATTCACCCCGAGCTTTTTTAAAAGTCATTTTTATTCAAGTGCTTGACTCCGTTGCTGGAACATTATTGGTTCATTGGGGGACACTGCCTCTTGACTCTTGTTCTGTCCCACATGACAAGGGCAGCACTGAATTGGGTCAATCTGGCTGTGAAAGACATATTATTAAATTTGTATCAATCTTCACATGGTCTCTGGCATCCAGATTCATTTCCTTCCCCTACAGCCCTCATCTCTCATTTTGATTTCCATGAGACTTTTTCCAAACAACTGAATGAAATGTTCCAATTCTCACCACACACCCCAGTCTGCAACTCAGCGATGTGTATTCTGGAACATTTCACTACATAGCAAGCAAATAATACACTAGCTAAGAAGGAGCAGTATTATTATTGTTTTCATTGAATATTTAATTGAATAATTATAATATGAAGATCAATGACAAGGCATTGATGTATTGTCTAGTGATTATTTGGTATTTTGTTCGATGGCAGACACTACAGTGCTGCTGTTTGTAACACAGATGCATTAATTACCACCACTCTGGAGATTGGCAAATAGTGGAGAAATAATTGCTTTGTAAAGATAAGATATTTGATATACTGGGGAAAGTTCCATGTACTAGACACTTTAGTAGGTGTAAAGGTGTCATAAATAATTTTGGTTACATATGAGTTTATTTTTTGGGGATATTTGTGGAAAGCAAGAAGAAGAACATGGAATAAGGTTTAATATTCCTGCTTCATGGATATTTAATTTGATCATTAAAATCTCATCAATAATCATACCTTATGATAAAAGCAATCTATTTTGGAAGTGAAGATACTGCCTTTGTAACTTTAGAGTCTTTTAACAGCATAAACTCTGAATCCTTCAATGAGACCTACAGATTCTAAACCCTTTGATTCTTTCATCTCCATTTGTCTGAATTTGTTCTTGACTTACTCTCCATTATGGTGATATTTTATTTGTACTGAAATGTGATTTTACTTGTATGTTAATAAATAAAGTTGCCTGGGGGTCAGAGCTAATAGCAAGCCATAGCAGAAATCTGAAAGTGGCAGCACATGTCCTTAATCCCGATCACATGACAGGCAGATCTCTGTGTGTTCAAGGACACCACCAGAATGGAGACACACGCCTTTAATCTCAATACCAACCATATAAGATCTGGAGGTCTGTATAGATGGGCAGTGACAAGGAGGTCATGTGGTTGGGTTTACAATCAGTGAGAAGGCAGAACAGAAAGTCTATATAAAGACAGATACACAGGAAGTAACGCACTTGCTGAGGAGGAAACCAGCAGCAGTGAAGGGTAAGGTTTTTGCGCTTAGCTATTACTCTGACCTCTTGGGCTTTCATCTCTGCATTGGATCTGTGTTTCTTATTTAACAAGACGGTTACATCTATACTCCATAATAAAGGACTATGCTTTCCTCAGAGTATCCTCTCTCTCCGTTCCTACAAGACCCACAGTGTGTCCAATCAAGCTCTAATTTCTAATTCTAGTCTCGGTTAATGAACCTTTTTACTGAAGAGTCCTTGATATTCTTTACCCAAGTATTGACCTCTCATCCCTGCCTTCCTTTCTTGTATGATTATAGTCTTTGCTAGTATACAACTTACTCTATAAAGTTCATATGTTTTTTTTTTTTTGCAAGTGTGACCTTCCCCCCTTCACAATGATATAAATCTCACATATAACAACTGTATCAGGGATCATGCTTATTTAGTCTTATCTAACTAAATCTTTCATCCCATATATAATGATACTCAATAAACTGTGTGAATAGCAAAAATTACATTGTATTACTTTGCTTGTACAATTCTCTTTATTTGGCCTAGTAAAATATGGGCTTGATAGGTAATGAACTATTACAAAAAGATAACAGATAAATTTTTAGATCTTATAATAATATTGATCAAATCAATATTTGTTTATTTAATTCCATTTTATTTCAAATGGTTTATTTCAAAATGGCTAGTGTTAGCTGGGATGCAATAAACATTGCAATAATATTATAAAAATCAAGGGCAGATATGAGTCTTCATTTTTTAGACTCAGCTTTGCTTCCCAAGGGCAAGAGAAATATCTACTAACCAATGCTGTCTTGAGTATTTCTGTACATGTTGACTTTTCAGCAAACTGTTGGCTGGATAGACACTTGCAGAAGCTGGATGCTCCAACACTTAATGCAAGCTGTTTATATGGTATATAGAGCTTAGGATGTTATCATGTCATTAATACAATTTATTAAGTTCTCAGGGTGAACACAGTGCTAAGTAACATGCATATTCTTTCTTCCAAAGGCCTGAGTCCTTTGAAATTGGCAGTACATGAAGGGAAAAATATATCAGTTTCATTATTTGTTAAGGACAGAGAGCAGAAAAGTCATAGTATGGAATCTAATACACCTCCTAATTTTTGCCTTCCTTGCCTGACTCTGCCCTACCTACCACTGAAATTTAGGCTCACTGTCAATTTGGATTGATGAAGTTGTCAACTATAGAATGAATACTTCAGGGAATTTCTAACTTTGACCTTACTTGAAATCTGTATATAGAAAAAAAATAGTGAAAAACTATCGGATTTATTTTTAATGGTAATGTAACCATGAAACTAAAATGAAAAAAAAATATGAGCAAGATAGAGTGTATGCTGATTTCATTTTATAACATAAATAATACAGTCTTAAACAGATGTTTAGTCAAAATAATTCAGCTGTTCTTATATAGAGAGGTAGATTTACCATAAAGAGAAGAAATTGAAAACTCAATTTCCTTCTGTTCATTGGTGATAGCTAAGCTGGAGCTCCCTTTGAGCACATTATTCTGAGTTTTCATTTGGGTACGTTTTATATTAATTTAATTACATCATTTTTGAGAGGGGAGAAAAAGAGAGAGAGAGGAGGTTTACCAAAAAGAAAATATGAGGATGGGGTGTCTATGTTATGGTATGCATGGTGCAGGGCTGAGGACAACTTGCAGGACTTGTTCCTCTCCTTCCACCGTATGGGTCACTGGGCTTGGACTCAGACCAATAGACTCAGAGGTAAGCTACTTTACACACTGAGCCACCTCATTGGCCCCATGCTCTTGTACTTAAAATTCCACCATATGGATATGAGAAATAGCTTGGTAGACTAATGGAGCACAGTGCCATTCCAAAGACCTATGCAGATGAATGATGATGGTTTATGAGACAGAGAGCTGCATAAACTTGTGAGAAAATTGGGCTGTTTGATCAGCAATGATAGGACTAGTGGGCCAATATTAGGAGCCATGCTCCATGCTGTGAAGTAGATACTTGCATGGCTAATATGTAGCATGTGATTGGTGAAGTGGACATTAGCTGTGCTCAGCACATTTTGCACAGCTCTCTGAGATTTGGGGATTATCTATTATGTGAGTTCTGCTTCCCTAAGGCAGAAACCAGCAAGTATATAGACAGGGGGCCTGGGTTTCAATGATTGTATCCACCTGGGCATGAGTTTGATTAGGAAAAATCTCCCTGGCTTTGGGGAGCAGCACACAGGGTTTCTAGCCTTCAGACTCAAGTTCATTAGCAGTAACAGCAGTGTTGGCACCCAGCTGTTCAGAGGCGAATTTTTGCTGGGACAAACCTATGGTGTGATTTGGGAAAACCAAGTTCTCCTGAGTCTGACTTTCCATCCTTCCTGGCCTTTTTCATATATGGCTTTACTGCTTAAGCTAGTCAGAGCATATTCTGTTTGCAAGTAAGAACAATGAAGAGCACAATTCATACTCGGGATGTACAAAGGACGTTTCCCAAATCAATAAGATAAAAGAGCTTAAAAATGAGCAAGCTATTGAGAAGAGCAAACCTGAATGGAATTGTTAAGTAATGTATGAAAAGATGCTCTTCAGCTCCAGTAATCAAGAAATGCAAATTAAATGACTGGGAAGATGCTTCATGCTCAATAGATAGGAGGATGCTAGACATCTACTAAGATCAGCTGAGGATGCAAGGACGTGACAAAAGATAAACTGTCACTTACCATTGATGAAATGATAAATTGGTGCAGCCATGTGGCCAGGCACGGTTAGACCAAGTGGAAGCTGTGCAGACCTATGACACACAAATACGTACACAGCAGAAATCCTTTCTCATATCCTCTGGGAGGCATTTACAAAGATGTTTTCCAGAACTACTTCTATTATTAAAGATTTAACAACTCAGAAAGTCAAAAGGAAGGAGCAAGTCAGATAAAATCACACGTAAGTTTTCTTCAATAAAGTTTCGTGCAGCAATCAAAATGAAAAGGCATAATAAACATAAACCAGTGTCAAATATTAAATCAGTTAAGTGGCCCCAAATGAAATAGAATAAGTAATGGGGTCATATCAGCACCTACATTTTACACACACACACATACACACACACACACACACACACACACACACAGTTTCTGGATAGATTGGCAGGCCTACTGTCATATTATTGCCTTAAACGGTAAGTGAACTAATTGTGTCCTAATAATAAAGTACTAAAACAAGGCATGAGTACACCAGTTTCTAATACATTATTCCTCTTCTTGAATATGTATTTTACATAGGTCCTCTTAAAATTTATTATTAAGAACAGTATTCATATTCAAGTATGACAAAGAGAAGGAAAGGATAGGGGAAATGGATAGCCAGAGAATAATAGCAGCAAAGTCAGTGTCTTCATCAAGAGTGCATAGAACATAAAAATGTGCAGCAAGGATACCTTGTCAGCCTCTGCTTATTAGTTTCTGAAGGAATGGGTGTAAATCCCGCAAATCAATTACACTGGTGGACAATGTGGGATTCTGTATCATGAAGATGCAGTTCTGTGGCCTGTATCCCTTATGTGAGCATATCATAGATATTCAAAATTGCCAGTTCACTGACTGGCCCAATCCATCACTATCTTAGTTGACTCAATCATGAAAATAGTGTCTGTAAATGTTCTGCATGATGGGGTTACAACTTTAAATGTCAAAGTACAAAGTGATTTTAAAATATGAGTGAGCAGGTTGCATTTAGGAATATATATATATATTTCATATATATTATATAGTGTGTATGTATATATACATATATGCATGTAACAGCAATTAATGAAAATAGACATCACGAATTTGAAAGAGAGCAAGGAGAGGTGTACAGTTAAGTTTGGAGGGAGGAAAGTGAAGGGGGAAATGATTAATTATACTATAATTTCAAAAGGAAATGAAAAATATTTTTTAAAATGAGTGAATAATACTAAAAATTACCCTAGAAAAATCTATTGAAAAACTCCATGGGGAGTTAATTTCGCCAAGGTTTAATACAATATCTTCCCTTTTGCCTTGAAAATGTTTTTTTTTTTCTAATTTATCTGTTAAAAGTAATACAAAAGTGTTTTTGAAAACTGCCTTACATTCCTGGATGTAATTATACTAACAATGTATAACTTTAAACGTTACAATCACACCCTCAGAAGCAAAATGTCTTTGCAATCAGAAGCATGACTACAAATCCGAGTTTCCTTGTCAAGGTCACTGTTCCATGTTCAGTAGGGAGTGAAGTGGCAGATAGTGTGATGTGCTATTAAAGTAATAGTTCCTCTGTTGTTATAGACTGCGTGTACACAATAGAATTCATGTAAGTTAATTGAGAATATGTGATTCAGACTTAAATATAACAGTTTAATTATTACAAAAAAGCTTAAATAACTGAAACAGACCAGACTATGGCTATTTTACCACAGCCATTCCATCTTAACATTCTTGAATTAATGTCTTCTGATCTATTTGTTTATTTTGGATCAATCTGTGAGAGGAGAGCTCCTTTCTAAAACTTCCCCACCACGCTCAACTTCTATGAACCGATAGACCCATGCCTGAAAAAGACTCATTCATCCTAATTCTCTACCATGTGCCTCCCTGCCATGCACTTTGTCCATGGTGCCACTCCAAAATGGAGAAGGCATTTTAAAAGCAATATACAGGGTGTTGTCTACTTCCATGATAAAATATTTGCAAATACTCCCATAAAAAATAAAGGAGTAATGCCTGCTCAAATAAACAAGGTGAGATGTAAAATAAACAAATAGATATAGAAGCCCAGACATGAATTAGAAAATTAATGACTTCAAAATAAAACCGAGCGAAATATGTGTTGGGAACAGACATTTGAGGAATTCCAAATGTTGATCAATATTATGTTCATCAGAGTAAGAGAATATTTGGACATTACGCAAAAAACAAACATTAGAATGGAAAAGAATGAGTTCAGGTTCAAGAGAGTGCTATACACTGTAAGGGTGATGCTAATTTAGCCACATCTACAAGATATAATTTAGAAGAATTACATAGTTGCATTCCCATGTAAACCTTTTAGGCAAATAAATTAATATATCAGCACATGCCAAGGAGAATAATGCTTTAGTTACCTATTGCTGTGGAACAAAACCAAGTATAACTTAACTGTCCTAAATTTATTAATGTTTACAGTTTTATAGTAGGAGAATTTTGTTTGCCTTCATCTGGATGTTCTACCACTCCAAGTTGGTTAGGGGTATTACAGGTCATTTCTTATTTGATTGTATTTAGCCAACATGTGGCCTGGGCTGTATAAATTCAATGTTTTCAACTTACATGCCTGGTGACTCAGTGGTCTACCCCCATCCTCTTTCAAAAGTTAATCTTTCATCATTACAGTGTAGGCAAGAGTCAGTTTCTGCACTACTGACAGTTTGGCCAGAGTATTCTTGATAATGTAGTATAATGGAGGGTTGTTTTGGACATTTTACAGATATATTTATAGCCTCCCTGCTCTCTACCACAAGACATATAACAGCCATGTCTCTTAAGTTGCAACAAAAATGTCTCCAGATATTACCTTATTACCAAAAGATTCCTGAGGCCAACTTGTCCCTGGTGAAGAACTAGGGATCTCACTCAATATTTTTATTAAAGCATGACAGCTGGCTTCCCAATCAGCAAAGAGGAAACTACCTTTTAAAGGGCAGGGGCCAGAAACCACAGATAATACTTTTTTTTTTTTTTTTTGGTTTTTTGAGACAGGGTTTTTCTGTGTAGCTTTGCGCCTTTCCTGGAACTCACTTGGTAGCCCAGGCTGGCCTCGAACTCACAAAGGTTCGCCTGGCTCTGCCTCCCGAGTGCTGGGATTAAAGGCGTGCGCCACCACCGCCCGGCCAGATAATACTTTTTATGACATTCCTTTAGTCAAAAGAGATTGTATTCCAGTTCAACACAATGAGAGAGAGATTGACCTCCCCCCCCCAAAGGGATGGGAGGTTTAGAATTTGTAGTTGACTTTATGTTTTTTTGGCTCTTATCTGACCTCTTCTTTCCTATCTTGTGATTTTTATGATGTGTTCCATTATGTCCTTATACTGTGCAAACTATGATAGGTCACCACTTCTCAAATAATATTGAGACTTCATAGTGAAAAGTAGTCTGTCAATGTGTTCAGGATAAATAGACTCAACCATATATTCTAGCATGATACTGATTGTGTACCTTTTGTTAAATTAAAAGAAAATACCACTAACTATTTCTTTATGTTTATGTTTGTATTTACGTCATTTGTATACTTTTTATTGCCACTTATTAGGCCTATTACAAATTTTAAATGAAATATCAATGATAAGCTCTGTGCACACTTCCTGGTGCTTAATTCCTGTTCATTACTGGTGTCAGGCAACTATGGAGGTGTTCCCTTTATATTCTACTTGTGAATTTGTACAAGTTCATTCAAGTATGGCTCTTGTGAATTGATACCTATGGACTTTGTAGCATCTAATGTTGTGTACAAAATTCATGCATTTACAAGCTAACCATGAATGACTTCTCTCTCTGGATTTACCATCTACTATTCTCTGTTTTTTTTCTACTGTGCGTGAATGCCAGTTACATAGTTGCTCATGTCTTTACTGCCGTTCTAAGGAGTCCTTTTGGTGACGATTCTTTTTCAACTTGAATTCAGTTAAAACCAGACTTTTCTCATTGATTATAAGAATGATAGCAATATTATGTATCATTAATAAACTAATAATCTCTGTTTTTCAAATATAACAGTTTAAGATTTCAAAGTGAATTGTTTTGGTTCTGTATTTTGTTATTTGTAACTTTTATAAAGAAAGTTTACTTTTAGATATTGTGGTGGTTTGAGTAGGAATGGCCCCCATATGCTGTGGGATAATGCTTTTGTACACTGGTTTAATAGAATGCTGATTGGCCATTAGCCAGGCAGGAAGTATAGGTGGGATAAGCAGACAAGGAGAATTCTGGGAAGAGGAAGGCTGAGTCAGGAGATGCCAGTCCGCTGTCCAGGGAGCAGCATGTAATGACACACAGGTAAAGCCACAGAACACGTGGCAACATATAGATTCACAGAAATGGGCTGAGTTTAAATGTAAGAGCTAGTTAGTCATAAGCCTGAGCTAATAGCTGAGCAGTTTTAATTAATGTAAGCCTCTGTGTGTTTACTTGGGTTTGAGTGATTGAGGACTGGGTGGGACACAGGAAAACTTTCAGTTATAAATGGCACCCAACATGGGGTGCCAATTGTAGATGAATTTCTAAATGGTCTTATTAAATAAGAAACACAGAGCCAAATATAGGGGTGAAAGCCTTAGAGATCAGGGAAATAGTTAGAGCCACCAACTTTACCTCTCCAACATATAGAATAACAGAAATGGGCTGAGTTTAAGTGTAGGAGCTAGTCGGTGGAAGGCCTGAGCTAATGGCTGAATAGTTTTAATTAATATAAGCCTCCATATGCTTTCCTGGGTCTGAGTGGCTGCAGACCAGGTGGGACACAGAAAAACTTCCAGCTACACCCATAGACTCATATATTTGAATGCTTAATCCTTAGGGAGTGGCACTACTTGACAGATATTGGGAGGTGTGGCCTTGCTGGAGTAGGCTTGGTCTTATTGAAGGAACTATGTTAGTAGGGGTGGGTTTTGGGGTTTCAAATGCTCAAGCCAAGCCCAGTGTCTCTCTACCTGCTGCCTGTGTATCCAGATGAGGAACTCTCAACTTGTCTAGCACCATGTCTGCCTGTGTGCAGCCATGCTTCCTGCCATGATGATAATGAACTAAATCTCTGAAGCAATAACCAAGCCCCAATTGAATGCTGTCTTTTATAAGTTGTCATGGTCATGACATATCTTAATAGCAATAGAACACTGACTAAGACAGATACTAAGTCAGATTAAATGAAATTTATGTTGCTTAAATACTAAGATACTATGATTCTATTTTAATTCATTATATATTTCTCAAGGTTTATTAAGTTATATCAGGAATGCTTAGGAACAAATATGTAGAGGAGGAATGCAAGCTTCATAATTTTAGTCTACAGGCAATATGCTATTTTTAAATTTTGCAAAGAATGAAAATTTATGCAAACATAATTTAATGGTTACAGTCTTTGAAAGACAGTGCTTAATATACCTCTGTTTTAGTCATTAAAATTTACCTGAACTTGAGCAATAAAACTCTAATATAATTATAATTCCAGCATGAATACTAGGTAAGTATCCAGGTGAAATCTGATTATAATTTAGTCAGAAGCAGTCACAGTCACACTAGACTTTCAGCCTCTCTTCAGATATGGGGACTAAACCTTATCTAAAACAAAGCAGTGGAGAAACAGAGTTCCAAGTAGGAACTATGACAGGGTTGCAGAGCTGGCCAATGTTTTGGAAATATGACTTGCCTACGAATGATAAAGAACAAAGATGTGATTAAACCAAGTCCCTCAAAGGCAGTTTAGATGTGGCAAAGACTGGGATTAAAATAGATTAATTTGTTTACATCGTCTACCGTAAGATAAAATGAAAAAAACCATGACCAACCCACACTTGGATGGATGAAGGAGCACTTCAAAGGTAAAACTAAGTCATTTCATCTTGCATATTCCCTAAAGAAATGTGGCAAGAAGACAGGTGTAGCTAGAAGGAAATGTGTGGACTGAGCTAGGTACCGAAATCTGAAAGTAAGTAAAATAGCATCAATAAAATGCAAGGTGGCCTGTAGACTGGGAGAAAAATCTGTAAAGCACAGGTAGAAAACAACAACAACAACAATCACAAAACCATAAAGCAAAAACAAAAACAATATAAGAATACAGAGGGAAACAGTTTTTCTGGAGTAGAGAAAAAGACCAGTCGGCATGTGAAAAAGTGCTCAATACTGGTATACATCGGAAAATGCAAATAGAAACCACAACGAGATATCACCTCATACCTCATAGAGGAGTATAATGAAAACCCATGAGATAGGGAGTATTGGAGAGGGTGTGGATAAAAGGGAGCAATCCTATGATATTAGTGAGAATATAAGTTGAGACAGCTACACCATGGATAATAGTGTGGAGATTTCTATAAAACTAAAAGTAAACTAAAACCTACCTTAAGAAAACAAACCCATTGTTTATCACCCAGAAACCCTAGATATCCACCCCAAAGAAAGGAAGCAAAATCCTTAGAAAATATCTGAATTTCCATGTTCATTGCAGCATCATATGCTAGCCAAGATATAGAAATCTGTGTCCACTAAAGAAGAATCAATGAAGAAATGAGACAGAGAAAGAGAGAGAAACAGAGACAGAGAGAGAAGAAAAAGAAGAATATCAACAAAATTATTTATAAATTGATTGACTTGGGGTATTTACAAATGTTAATTCACTAAGGCTTCTAAATTGCTTACTATTAGAATCATTATAAATATTCTCATGCACATCCACAGTGACCTGAAGACATTTAAGGAAGACCATCTTCTGAAAGAATACTGCTGTTTTATGAGTGAAAAACTGAAAAGGATATTTGAGAAAACCCTGAGTTTTGGAGCTGATTTAAACAGCAAAAGCAACCCCAGGAAACAGAAAATCCAGATTCACATCTCAACTGTGCTACTGACACCTTATGACCATGGGCTCGCCAATGAATCTCCTTACACCTCAGGTTTCTCATTTGCAAGGTGACAGAGTTGGAACGGGTGATTTCTGAGGCCCATTTGCAATCTTCTTTGCTGTAATTTTTTCATCATTGATATTCACTGTGATTTGCAAAGAGATGAGAATTTTGAGCAAAGCTTTTGATTTAAAGTCTTTGCTCAGAGGTATTGCTCACAGGTTCAGTGAATACTAATTAGGGAATTGGCTGTTGCAGAGGATAAACTCCAATGACCACCAACGTCTTCCCTCTCCTGAGGTCCAGATTCAAGAACGTTCTCTTTCAGATCAACTCCTTATTCCTTAGGGTGATCTCTGGTAACAGAGAAACATTTTTTTTCTTTTAAACTCAAGTATGATGTAGTACAGCCTTACAAATATATTAACCAGCCAATTAGAAACGATTTTTGAATGTCTTTTACCCAGGCTTGCCTAGAAAGGGAACAATCAGCTTATCTGTGATTTGTGAAATGTTTTAATGTCTAAAATAAAACAATGATAAGGCAAACTAGCTAGATGTATATGTACATCCCACTTATTAAGTATCAGAAGAACCAAGAAAATTCTTTGAAACATTGATCATTGTCTTTCTGTGCCACCCATACTTCTTCAAGATTAGGGACAGAATCTAAATGTTTGTAGTTACAGGCTTAGGTTATTGGGCATTGGCAGAATGAGCCTGCTTTGAGCACCTCTTTTCTCGAAAAGTACTATAGTGTTGTAACCTTGCACACAGATTTTTTCATTAGTAGTATTTGCTAATTCATAGGAGGTAGTTAGACATAATTAAAATGTTTTATACTAGTAAGAATTAATAGTAGAAATAGAATCTGACTATCCAGTTTTAGAAAACAAACGATTAGAAGAGAGCATTTGGTTCTTAACTCTTGTTCTTTTTTAAGATTTTATTTTTATTTAATCATGTGTATATAGGTATGTCTGTGTGGGGGATTATATATTCATGTGTAGTCCCTGCTGTGATTAGCAGAGGGTCTTGATCCCTTGAAACTGGAGTAACAGGCACTGGTTGAGCTACCCAGCTTGAGTGCTGATAATGCAACTTAGGTCCTCTGCCAGAGCAGTATGAGCTCTTAATTGCTGTACCCGTTCTCCAGCCCCAACTCTTGTACTTTTGACAAAGACAAAATGATGTGTTTTATGTGCAAAGAATTTTGTGAAATTAGATGTCTTACCAAAATATTACATGTTGTAGTAATTATAGTGTTAATGGAAACAGAATTTAATGAGGTTTGTTAGCAACAAAAAGTGTGAGTATTGAGTGGGGAAGTGAGTACTAATTTGGACACTAGGTTTAAGTAGATGTCTGTAGGCTACCCTGGGAATATCACTCTCATATTTAATGTTATGGAGCAGTGTCCCATGGATTGAAACTCCTCTCCAGGAGCGGGAAGGGGGCTCATGAGACTCAGAAGCTAAAGTAACTTCACATGTCTGGGAAAGCTGAAGCTTGCAAGATTCTGGAGGGTTCCTCTCCAGGGTTAGAGAAACAGTAAACAATTACTGGAGGTAGGGACTCTGTCCAGCAGAGAAACTGAAAATTGAGTTTCTAGGACCTGCGGAGCTGTCTGCAACTTGTGTAGAGAGCTAGGGTTGCAGATCGAACGAGTTGTCACCTGTGAGAGGTGGAATTTTCTGTGTAGTGGCCTCTTTGGAGTTATCCTTGCTTCTGAAAGTAGCCCCTCATCTATACTCCAGTTAGTAATTGTAATTTGGTGCAGTCATTACTTTGGTCTATTGTGAGATATTTTTCTGGAGTGAGTAAATGTGTGTGTTGCATTTACCCAGCAAATTCTGAAAAACAACGGCATCAACTATATAATTGTTTTCATGGGTAAGTGCATCCAAATTCCCAGGATTGATGCTTAGAGCATATCTGTTTATAAATTTTAAATATATAATGTGATGATTGAAAACATAACTGTAATTTTGTTCTGTTAGAGAAAGAATTCTGTCAGAGAATTCATAAATAGGCAAGAGTAAAAGTTAGAAGAATCCCTTTTGTACTTGATTGCTAGAAGGATGTCTTAAAAACTCTTATTTATACATAGATGATAAAATGATGATGACACAGAGAGAGGATAGAAAAGTAGATAAATGATAGATGATAGAAGGTGGAGTATGTATATTTTCTGTATAGATCATGGGTTGTTGACTGGAAAACAGGACCCCAAGAAAGACACGGGGATCGCCCAATGACGGAGAAATGGATGAGATCTTCATGAACAGCCTGGACATAAGTGGAGGAAATGAAGGGCGAGGGTCAAGGGAAAGAGAGCTTGGGGGAGCGGGAGACCCCAGCTGGATCAAGAACAGAGAGGGAGAACAAGGAATAGGAGACCATGATAAATGAAGACCACATGAGAAGAGGAAGAAGCAAAGTGCTAGAGAGGCCCAAAGAAATCCACAAAGATACCCCCACAATAGACTGCTGGCAATGGTCGAGAGACAGCCGGAACTGACCCACTCTGCTGATGGGATGGCCAAACACCCTAATTGTCGTGTATTTTCTAGCTCTAACTGCTGAGAGTGTCTGCAAGATATCACCCATCAATGGAGATATGTAGACCTATAATCCAGATTCTAGATTCTAAACACCACTCTCTAATCAAAGAAGCTAGAAGTCCTTGAAGCAAATGCTGATACCAGGGTATGAAAACTTTACAGTGAACTTGGACATCTTGTAATATAAAATATTGGAAAGAAGACACTTAAACACACACAAACACATATACATATCCACATAGAAACATATCAAACAGACAGAGAAGCTAAAATAGAACACAAAAAGGCTGTCAACATTCATTTTGAGTAACAATATAAAAATGGCAGTATTGAGTTGTAAACCAAATAATAAAATAAGTTAAATTGAAAACAAAAATTTTAAAAACTTATTAATGTCTTAGAAACTTTTCACAATCCCTGTGGAAGTCATATATTAGTATCATATGACAGATAGAGGATTTGAAGTCAGAAAACTTAATCTAAAGTTTGTTTCTGATAGTTAGCATCCATTCTTCAGTCAGCTGTTTAAGCCAAGCCTTGTTTTCCCAGTCTGTTTTACTTCCTTTCTGAATTATTATGAGAATTATCTGAGATAATGTAATGTGAAAGCACAGTGATGGGGCAGTGGTGATTAAAAATATTAGTTATTACCTATTTGATTCTTTGGCCCAGAGCAGTGGTTTTCAAAGCATGGTCGGAGGATCCCCAGGGACCTGCAAGCATTTTGTGAAGGCCCACAATGCCAAACTGTTTCCACAATAATTGTAAGAGGAAACACTGAAATTTGGTTTCAAGGAAGATAAGAAGGGGAAATTCTGAATGAGGACTTTCATTTCATAATTCCCAACACTCCAGAACTCAGAACAATACGAGGCGAGGAATAGCAGCATGCAAGAACATGCTTGTTCATCAGCAGGTGAGGGTTTATCTTGACCAGTTCCCCTCCTGTATGCTGGCCCTTGTCTTCCTGCTTTTACTATCATTTTGTACAAGCCTGCTACTTGCGTTAAAATAGATGTTCATTATGTTATGTGAGTAGAAGTCAAAACAGAATCTCCTTAGAAGAATGTTTCTAACAAAGGGAAAAGAAAGACAATAGAGGACCTTTGTTTTTACAGCAAGAATATAGATTCTTTTTTTTGTTTTGTTTTGTTTTGTTTTTCGAGACAGGGTTTCTCTGTGTAGCTTTGCGCCTTTCCTGGAATTCACTTGGTAGCCCAGGCTGGCCTCGAAC
Organism: Peromyscus attwateri; assembly: GCA_902168425.1. Classification (NCBI taxonomy): domain Eukaryota; kingdom Metazoa; phylum Chordata; class Mammalia; order Rodentia; family Cricetidae; genus Peromyscus; species Peromyscus attwateri. Next base: position 20,340 of record CABHPP010142963.1, on the reverse strand, counting down.
TCACAGAGATCTGCCTGCCTCTGCCTCCCGAGTGCTGGGATTAAAGGCGTGCGCCACCACCGCCCGGCCAAGAATATAGATTCTTATATTTGTTATTTTATCGAAAGTTCTTGTCATGTACAATTCAAGTGAACCATCCTTTAATTGTTTGCTTCCTTTCTGTATCACAAATTATATTATATTGCAGCTTCACAGCTTTGTCTCTGTTATTTCTCTCTTAGGAACTTGGCAAAGACTCTGGGTATTCACAGTACAGGCAAAAGCCGATGCACATTTCAGGTTCATCATGCAACGAAAGAAGCAAATTACCATTTGATAGTGAGCAGACTGCAGGCATGTGTGAAAAAAAGTACTTCTTTTTCTTTTTCACCGATTGTCTAAACCTCACTATCTTTCTATGCTGTGGGATGTTCTGTATGACAAATATGTTAATAAAGCACTGACTGGCCAGTAGCCAGACAGGAAGTGTAGGCGGGACTAACAGAGAGGGGAATTGAGGGAACAGGAAAGTGGAGGGGAGACTGCCTGGAGCCGCCACCAGGACAAGCAAGATGTAAGGTACCGGTAAGCCACGAGCCACGTGGCAACGTAGAGATTAATAGAAATGGGCTAAATATAAGAGTAAGAGCTAGACAATGATAGGCCTGAGCTAATGGCCAAGCAGTTTAAATAATGTAAGCGTCTGTGTGTTTATTTTATACGTGGGTTGTGGAACTGCGGGGCTTGGTGGGACCTCTCTAGCAACATTTCTAGAACTCCAAATATTTTACTCTGTGTAGTGCAATAATCATTTACTGATATCAACTGTTCCTTTGTCCTGGGAATACTATTCCTCTCTTGGAATTAGATTTATTTTTTTATTCTGATTTCCACATTTGTAATATCAATGATGACTTTTTAAATCCTCAGATATGCAACTATATTGTAAGACATTCTGCTCAGGAATTTCAATCTGTCAGAAACTCACTGGTAAGGTGACGGTTGTACTCAGGGCTTTGGTGGCTTTAGATTTCCCAGCTAACTATCTTGTAGATTTGGGCACAAAGTATAGAATTTGTATACAGACTGTTTTTTCCAGGACTTTGTTTATTTTCCAGTCCAAGAGAATGAACCCAGGGCCTCCTACATGCTAGGCAAATACTAAACAACTGAGCTGTTCTCAGTTGTAAAAACATGTTCTATGACCTTTACTTTTAGCTTAGATTATGAATACCGACACACTCTAAATTTCAAATAGAGTGTTTCCAACTTATTTAGCCATTTACAGACATAAGTAAACAGGTTAGTGGGCAATGCTAAAATATTATTTGGGGACTTTCACTTTTCTTCCCTTTCCAAATTGACCATCCGCCCACATAACATCATTATGCATCATAGCTCCCGCAAGAAAAACCAATGACCTGTATGAGATCCTCGATCCTGAAAAAATGCAACTCATTGATTTTCAGATTGCTGTTGACAATTCAAAACAAATGCTTTAATAAAGCGAGTTGTTTTTGAATGTTAACATAATAACCACGATAGGCAGCTCTTTATAATCAGAGGCTAATCATTATTAATTCCTTTGACATTCAGTGCTGTGACATTAATTATAACAAGCTCTTTCAGGCAAACACCCGTTGCTGTCCACAGCTCCATGGTGAAGTGCTGCCATCCGGAGTCATTCTTGCAGCCACTGGTGAAGGTGGTCGTATTATATTTTGTAAACAAACAAAAACAAAAACAAAAAACAAAAAACAAAAAAAGCTGTTTTTGAAAGGTCCAGCGGGTTTGGATTATTTTCTTCTGTTGGAACCATCAATTTTGAAATTTCACGTGACCAGGAAAAGTTTCTGTTTTCCATTTCTTGATATTCTTTCATCACCTTACCTTTGTTCATTTTCTGTTTCTTTTTTTTTCCTAATTCATGCATACCTTTAAATGAATGGTATTAGGCATATTTATTTCTTGATTCTCAACATGTTTAAATTGGGCATGTTTCATCATTTGCATTCAATAGATTGATGGAGAATAATTGTGTGAATATTTTTTTAAAATTCATATTACATTCCTACTTCAGTTTTCCCTCCCTCCACCCTCACCTCCTCTCTCCCCCAGATCCACTTCTCCTCTGTTTCCATTCAGAAAAATAACAGGCTTCCCAGGGATATCAACTGTACATGGCATAACAAGATGCAATAAGACTAATCATATACCTCATATCAAGGCTGTATGAGGCTACTCAGGAAGAGGAAAAGTGTCTCAAAGGCAGGCAAAAGAGTCAGGAACAGCTCCTGCTCCCATTGTTAGGAGCCCCACAAGAAGACAACCATAACATAAATGCAGAAGGCCTAGGTCAGACCCACACAGGCTCTCTGATTGTTGCTTCAGACTCTGAGAGCCCCTATGAGCCCTGGTTAGTTGATTCTCTGGGCCCTGGTCTCCTAGTGTCCTAGACCCCTCTGGCTTCTATAATCCTTCCTCCCCATCTTTCATGGGATTCCCTGAGGTCTGCCTAATGTTTGGCTATGGGTCATTGCATCTGTTCCTATCAGTTACTGGATGAAACTTCTCTGACGATGATTATGCTAGGCTCTGATCTATGAATATAACAGAGTATCATTAGGATCATTTCATTGACCTCCCTCCCTCCCTTCCTTCCTCCATCCCTCCTTCCCTTCCTTACTGTCTCCCTCTCTCCCTCTCTTCCTTTCTTCCTTTCATTTCTTTTGCCAGGCACATTTTGTTCTATCCTAGGTCTTTGGGCCATCCAGCCTCTGGTTCCTGGCCATCCAGGCAGTGTCAGGCGTGGTGATGTGGGTTTCAAGTTAGACCAGTCATTGATTGGCCACTCTGAAAGATTCTATGCCACCATTATGAAGCACATCTAGTAGACAGGATGTGTTCAAGGTTGAAAGTTTTATGACTGGGTTGGTGTCCCAATCCCTCCAGAGGAACCCTTTCCTGGTTACAGAAAAATGGCTGCTTCAGGCTACATATCCCCCATTGCTAGGGTCACACTCATACATTCTAGGGAGTTTCCATTGCACTAGGTTTCTACCTCAGTCCCCCAATTCCAGTTATCTCTCCCGCAATCCCTCGCTCCAAACCTGATCCTTCCTGTTTCCATCCCCAGTTCTGCAAAACTGTGAAATCTATTCTAATGTGTCCTTCTTAAGGAGATCTATGTATCCACGCTTGAGCCCTTCTATTACTTAAGCTCTCTATATTTGTGGGTTATGCCATGATTAGCCTTTATTTTAGAGCTAATTTCCACTTATAAGTGAATACACACTGTCTTTGTCTTTCTGGGTCTGGGTTATCTCACTCTGGATGATTTTTTTCTAGTGCAATCCATTTGGCTGTCACTTTTTAACAGCTGCATAATATTTCATTGTGTAGATGTATCACATTTTCTTTTTTTTTTTTTTTTGGATTTTCGAGACAGGGTTTCTCTGTGTAGCTTTGCGCCTTTCCTGGAGCTCACTTGGTAGCCCAGGCTGGCCTCGAACTCACAGAGATCCGCCTGCCTCTGCCTCCCGAGTGTTGGGATTAAAGGCGTGCGCCACCAACGCCCGGCCACATTTTCTTTCATAGCAGCTTTGTATATAATGGCCAGAACTGGAAACAACCAAGATGTCCCTCAGCTGAAGAATGGATAAAGAAAATTGTATGAATTATTTAAGAAGATTTTTGTGTGTAGAATGAAATTGAATCCAGGGATTTATACAGGCCCAGAAAGTACTCTACTACTAAGTTGCATTCCCTTAGGCCTGTTTTGAATTTTAATTTTTGAGAGTAGATCTCGCTTATTTGTGAATGCTGGCCTTGAACTCTTCTTGTATCCCCAACTGGCCTTGAATTTATAATCTTTCTACTTTTGCCTTCTGAATAACTGATATTACAAGCCTATGCCATCAGGCCCGGCCATTTATTTGTTTTTCAAACTTAGTTGTAGCAGGAAAACAATCATCCATAAAAATATGCATACTCAGTCCACAGTTAAGCTTCCCAAACCCAGGAACTGCCTGTTCAAAAGCTAAACACTGTGGTAACCACTTTGTATTATTCCTTGGGAATAGGAGGGTTATTACATCTCATGCTGTCCAAAGACTGGGATTTTATACTAAAAATATAAATTATTTCTAATTAGTTGTTTTAATTGTACAAATTTTGGTATATCATCATTATGCTATTGTAAGTAATTTTGATAATATTTTTTTGGGGGTGAGGAGATGTAATATTGTAAAAGACATGCACACTTTGAAACCAGATAACTCTTATTTATTTTATGGTACTGAGGAAAAAAAAGGCTGAGTTCAATCTAGTGGGAAAGTAAGATTTGTAAGATTAGTTGAAATGGATTTCGTAACATGTGATGGGGGCTCCATCCATGATGAAGAATCAGAGTGAACTTCTATGGCTTATTTAACTTACATCAGGCAATGGTCAGCTTACAAGTTCATCTACTTGCCAGAACAACATACCACAGTAAATAAAGTCACTATGTGCACTCTGAAGATAAAGCAATTGAGAAAAGAGATTGAGATCCTAGGCAAGATCTTCCAGCAATTATTTCCCCATAGTACACCAATGTAAGCACTTGTCCACAAGCCAAACTATATGAGAGGTAAGCCAGGTGAGAGACCACAGTGCCTGGAGTTGGTTACCAGAAAAAATTGATATAGTGAAGAAGGTAAAAAGGCATTGATAGCGTCACTTCTCCTCAAACTCCAAACAACATGGTGAGATATGTCTCCTTCTTGTGAAAGGGAAAGAATTAAGTTTAAGCCTTACACATGAAACCCAGTGTAATGCCTGATGTGCTTAAATCTGGTATCAATTAGGGACCCATAGTTCCTCCCACAACCTAGCCAGTGTTCATAGACTGAGCATCTGAGACTGCAATAATTGCCAGATGGCAAAGAGATTCAAGAGCAGAATATAGGAGGTACCATAGAGACATGAGTTTTGAAGCTCAGTACCGTGGTTGCTATGGTGAAACTTATACACAGGAGAGACAGAGACAAGTTCTTGCCTACATCCCTATTTAGCCTTTGAGTAGACAGATCATGTTCTTGATCCCAAGACTGCTACTCAGTTTACTACCATCCTTGGTGGCTAAAGGACTATTTCTACAACCTACCTCTCAAACATGGGCAATACAGATTTTCCTAAGTAAACAGTCACATATAGAGCCTCTAAGTATTCCTTAGCACTAGGCAGACACTTGTGTCCTAGTGGCATTGAACGTACATTTTAGTAGATATCACAATTAGCTATGGTATGGGCCTATATGCACCCATAAAACTGAGATGAAGTGGAACCTGTCTTATCATCATATTCGTAGAAAAGACCATGACCTGTGATTTCAGAGAATGAATTAATATTGCATTACTGAAGGTAGTTAGCATAGAATGCTGTCTTGGAACTCAGTGCTTGGTTGGTGAAACCTAACAGTAACTAGAAACAAATGACCCTATCTCCAAGAAGTTTACATGATTAAGGAAGCCAGTGGAATATCCCGAGTGCTAAGCAGAGGCATCCAGCCTCATACAATCAGATGTCTATTCCAACCAATGTCACCTATGGATGATTGCAGTAGTTTTGAGTCATTGTTCCAACTTAGTAGTAGGTACCCTGCAGTGATGTGGGTCTTTATCACACCCAAGCATCATGTTGATCTTGCCAGTCTATGGTCTCAAAGTACGAAGAGATATCCATAGATACATGGACCTCTCCACAAGTGAATCACAAAGAAATAGACAACCTGAACAGAACAATAAAAGAAAGATGATTGAGTTATTAATAAAATGTCTCTTGTCAGAGAAAAGCACAGGACCAACCAGTTTCAATGTTGAGCTCTACCAAAAATTTGAAATTTATTTTTATTGATTTTTGAGAATTTCATTCATGTATACAATGCATTTTTATTGTATTCATCCCTCACTACTCTCACTAATGCCTCTCGTATTCACCTTCCACTCTTCTCCCAACATTGTGTCTTCTTTTTATTTTAAATTAGTCTTCCAATTCTAGCTTGTTCTCCCTACAAACTCATGGGTGTTAGACCATCTGCAAGCATAATGTTGACTTATGCATAACCACACAGTTTAAGAAAACAGACTCTCTGTGGCGCTTTGAATGAGAATGTCTCCCAGAGGCTCAGGCATTTGAACATTTGGTTCCCAGTTGATGGCATTGTCTGGGGAGGTGCAGCCTTGCTGAAGGAAGTCTATCAGATCACTGGGAGTGGGATTTGAGAGTTCACATCCTTGATCCACTCCCCGTTTAATTTTCTCTGCTTCATCGTTGTGGTTGAAGATGCTATTTCTCAGCATCCTAGCCTAGCTGTCCACTGTCATGCTTCATCCCTAGAGGACCAAACTTAAATTTGGGATAGATTAGAATGCTCAGTTCTCACTCAAAGCCAGAAGTAGATTCCATGTATTTTCACCGGAAGAGAATGGCATTCCTTTAACAAGCCTTCAATGACACTGTAAAACAACTACACGAAGAGGCTTCGTTAACTGAGATTCATTCTAAGATAAGATACAGTGCTGTTCATTCTGTTCATTCTCAATGTTCAGGATTGTCATAGATGCACTTATTAGCTCTAAAAAGACAAAGAAAGACTATGTATATGCACAGTAAGATACCGTAGGCTTGAGTGTGAAGCTGGACTTTGCATTCATTATCAGGGGGAGCTTCAGTAAGAGGTCTTCATCTCTTTGGGAGGTAGACAGATGCTAGTGCTTAGTAATCTAACACTAATAATGATTAAAAGTTTGCACTTAAGGAATATGAAGTGTGAGGCTTTGTGATGTTGTGTTAAATTCTAAATCAACCCCTTGTTGTCAGACCAATTGAACAGATGAATTTCTATTGTTTTATAAAACAATCATCTCACATTCAAACACAAGATAGCATGTTACTTGTTATAATTATCCAAGATGGCACTCATATTCATGTTCATGCCGTGAATATTGTTTTGTATAATCATATATGAATATAATATTTATTTAATGGGAATGATATTTTATGTATTTTTTTCACAACCATATAAATCCCAAAGTTTTTTGTTTGTTTGTTTGTTTGTTTGTTTTACTGTACCTAAAGCATGTCAGATTCATTACATAGAAATTTCTGGCTATGTAAGAAAATATGCCACAATTTGGAAATCTATCACATTTTCTTAGAACTGCTTTTGTCCTTGGAAATACATGAAGTAATTATTGTTTAGAAAGAATAAAGAATGTGTGCAGAGGAGATAGCTCAGTGGCTAAATTATTTGCTGTTCAAGGGTAAGTGTCAGAGTTTGAGTTCCCAGAATCCAAATGAGCACAGTAGTGCATGTCTGTAATCCCTGTGTTGCTATGGAAATATGGAGGCAGAGACAGGAAAATCTCCGAACAACCAAAGAGAGACTCTGTACGAAATAAATGGAAGGTGAGGACTGACATGTGGAGCAATTTTCCAACTTCCACAAGCATATTGTAGTTCATGCATGCCCACACATGTATACACATGCATGTTTACATGTCATGCACATTCACAAACACAAAAATAAAGAATTTAAATGGGTTAAATATATAGAATATTTCTATGTTCATCTCTGGTTCACACTTTTAACCCAAATTATTGCAGCATTTGATTTTATTATATGAATACTAAATTCAGCTTGAAAAATCTGTATATTAAGTTTCAAGAATAATGAAAAGATGAATGGTTGAAAAATCTCCAGAATTTTCACGGGTACTCATTATGTGATATGAAGAACTCCATGTCTCCAACAGATCTAGTTAAAATTGAATCTAATTATAGATTTTGTAGCCTGTAGAAGTGTTAAGAATTTGCTTGAATAGATAATTTCTTTTGAGAGCATCTGCCCTTTTGGTCTAGGCTGGGTAATTCTCATTTTATGGAAGGGATTCTCAGATACCTGGTCGAGAATCATTTATGAGTTTGTCTATGAGGGTATTTCTTTTTTTCTTTATTAAGAAAATTTTTATTCATTTTACATACCAATCACAGATTCCTCTCTCATCCTTCCTCCAGTTCCCTCCACAACTCATTCCCCATTCCCTCCTCTGAAAAGGTAGGACCTCCCATGGGGAGTCAGCAAAGCCTGGTACATTCAGTTGAGGCAGGTCCAAGCCCCTCCCCCTGCATCAAGGCTGTGCAAGGTGTCCCACTGTAGGTAGTGGGCTCTAAAAAGCCAGTTCATGAGCCAGGGATAGATACTGATCTTACTGCCAGAGGGCCCCTTAAGTAGACCAAGCTACATAACTGTCTCGCTATGCAGAGGGCCTAGTCCAGTCCTATGGAGGCTCTGCAGTTGTTGGTCTAAAGTTCATGAGTTCCCACTAGCTTGGTTTGATTGTCTCTGTAGATTTCCTCATCATGATCTTGATGTCCCTTGCTCATAGAATCTGTGAAGGTATTTCTAAGAAAGATTGTCACTGAACCAGTGGACCAGGTAAGGAAATCCAGCAGTCTGCCAACATGGGGAAACAAATGCCAACTCTCATTTTCTTTCCCTTTCTCTGCTTATCTCTTGTTCTCCCTTCCTACTACACAGGAGTTTGGACACCATTTTTGTCCCTTCTCTTTGGACATCAAAGGTACATGTCCTTAGGCCTTCGTCTTTATGTGTTGATTGCTTGAGCTATCACTTTCATGGTTCTAATGATTGCAATTTGGAAGCCACACTACACATTATCCTGATTCCCCAGCTTATTGAAACCACACTATGAATTTTTCACCCTTCATAGTCATGTGGGGCACTTCTTTTAATAATAGGCACACCCATACATCTATATAGTTTCATTTATACGTCTCTATCATTTTATTTATATCTTCTGTGTCATTGAAGAACCATAACACATAGGCCCTGATGCACCATTAGTGGTGTGTGTATATCCTGTTCTATTATCGACGCATGTATTTTCTGTTTGCTCTATATCAGCACCATCACATAGCTGTTGCATCATTTTCTCCTAGAAATCCATTCACATGTGAGATTGGCAGATTTAATGACCACTATGGGCAACTGGGAAGAGGACTCAGCCCCATGGGATCACAGTGGAATAGCACAATTCTTTTCCATGCCTTAACACCTTTCCGAATGACTTCCACTTTTCTCCTTATTTAGCAGAGCTATTTATCTTCCCTCAGCCCTTAACTTCAGATTTACCCACTAAAGCTCACCCAAGAAAACCCAACTCTAGTTGCTCAGCAGATAACAGTTTATTAATCCCATCTTAAAATGTAGTAAGAAGTGGTGTTTCCTTATAGTGTGTGCGTGTGTGTGTGTGTGTGTGTGTGTGTGTGTGTGTGTGTATGTGTGTGTGTGTGTGTGTGTGTGGTGGGCAAAGCAGAATGGAAAGTATCTTTCTCTATTACTCCTCATGTTACTGCCTTAAGACAGGGTCTTTCACCAAAGCAAAAACTTTCTGCTTCTGCTTGACTGTCTGGCCATTGAGTTTTTTAGATCCCCATGTCTCTTCTGCTCCATGCTGTGGGTATAGACAGGTGTACTCATGCCAACTTTAAAGGTGGATGTTATATCTCTAGCCTAGGTTTCTCCCCCTCCACTTTATCCATCTTTCAGTCTTCCCCTTTCACCCTCTCTCCTTTCCTATACCTTTACATACCCAGCAGGATTGATGGGATAGAGACAAGTCTTCCTTTGAATCACATGTCTGTATTCTCTTTGGTGCCTGGGATACAGAGAAAAGCCTTAAAAGAGTTACATGTGAGACAGCACAGCCAGAGGTCCAAGAGGAACTAAGTCTAAGAGAAAGGGTAAACAGAAAAAAACAGCGAATGTGCATCTTGTCTAACAGGATGCTGAGCCTTCTGTTCTATTTCTAACCCTCATTACTTGTGCAAATCTCAGTTCCTTCCTTGTCAGACTTCCCTTGCGTTTGGCTGAACCCAGATATCCAGAGCTGCACATTACAACTTGATGAGTCCAGACATTTGGTGGAAATTAGTTTACTCATCGCTCTGACTGGCTCTCTGTTTAATTCACAAGGCCAGTAAGCCCTGGAGCACTCAATCCATAGAAGTAATTTGGAGCCCGTTAAAGGGAAGCTAGCCTTGAGTTGGATCAGTTGTCATGGTGATATTGTGAGCCACTGAAATACCTGTACTTGACCATACTGTAGGGAAAAACATTTCCAAGGCTTAAAGTGAAACTTTTCATTGTTCTGTATAATTTTGTTCAATGTTCTATAAAAAGGGCAAAGGTATTGTGAGCTTAAAATATACCATAGCTTAAAATCAACTGTACCATGTAAATAATCTGTGATTCAGAGTAGAGTGACTAACCTATTTCTACATCAAGTGTGTGTGTGTGTGTGTGTGTGTGTGTGTGTGTGTATAGAACCATATAACCAAGAAACAAAAGCACCGCATTTTCTTTTTTTTCAAAACATTTAAATATATAGTAACAAGATTGTTTTAATCACAATTTTCTTTATTTGTTGCATACTTATTTATAGTTTCAAAGTGTTATCATATTCCAGTGCTTCCATTGACTCTGCAACCCCTTTACCATTATCAGGTAGAGGAAAAGTAATAAAGTCTCAAGAGTTCATCCAAATGCACCCTTCAGTGTTCTGATAGAGTCAACTTTGTATATTTCAAATCCATGAGGCTAGCTCACACTCAGATGAGAGATGTGACTTTTGTTATTTGATATTCAACAAACATGTTTGAGATCTTCCTTAATGAAGGTTGACCAGCCATGTAGAGATAGGCATCTTTTGAGGCAGCTTTTGCTTCCTGTTGACTGAACATTAACTCATGGAGTAGGCATGGTCTGTGGACAAAGTAGTCATCGTTTCCATTGCCCAATCCACAGGACTAAGTGAATTCCTTGAGGATAGGAATCTCATCTAACACAACATTCTCATGTTCATGTGTGTAGCCATAGAGACCCTTCGCTTGATATCTCAAGTCCTTTGTTTAGTGATTAGACTGAGGTTCACCCATAGTTTATCTATTGCTGGCAAATACCCCTCCCCACCACAATACATTTCTACTGAGATGACTCAAATGTCAGGAGTTGGAACAATGCAGGGTCTTCATTTCCCTCTTTCTTGTCTGATATTTTTTCATTGTTAGTTTAGGCTTTCTCACAGCAGGACAACATTGGGGTAATGGAGGCTCTGGGTTCTAGAAGTGCTTCAGGGATGGGCAATGCAACAAGTTCCTTTGGTCTATCTCCAAAATCTGGACACAGCATCTTTCTGCTGGGCAAATAAGCCCACAGTCTTCCCAGATTGAAGACAAGGAAACCTAGATGTTGCTTCTAGGTCAATGATACATTCCCAAATTTGTGGTGAACTTTTTGTTTCATACTGCTTTTATCTGGTGTTTATTTACAATGAACGAGATGCGTTTGAAATACAGTTATCCTTGGGGCACAGCTACTTTATTTCTGACAGAAGGTCCTTTTTTCATGGTAGAGAGTTATTCTTGTTTTAAGATGTTTATGGCTATCACATAACCAGATCGTGTTTCCTAAAACTAGAAAGGATCTCCCCACTTCCCGGGTTTGGTATTGGTAGTAAGAGGTGCCTTTATTGTGCTGTGATGCAATAATTTCTTTTGAGAAACTAAATCATTTGTAGTTTTTCCCTTTCTCATCCAAATTTTCATTGGCTTCTGCTTCTCAATATGTATATAGAGTATTGACAGGTGAGTGTGTGAATGAGACAATAAGCAATATTTTAGGGATGTAAAGGGGTGTTAAAGGATGGTGTTAGTTTTCAATATTGCATGTTTGCCAAGATCAACATGGATGCTACTCATTGCTGAAGGGGCATAAGCTTGCATGGTCTCTTAAGGGTAACATGAAACGATTCAGATATGAGGTTCCCCAGGCATGGACTACCAAGCAATAACAGATGGCTTTGTTTCTCTCCCATGACAAGAGTTTAAATGCCAGTTCATTTTGATAACGGAGTCGTTAATTCTTAGGTGGCAACCCCTCAGGCAGATCTCTTTAAAGTACTAATTTCTAAGGGAGTGCAAATCAGATATCAAATTGTACATTTCATAACATTTCAATGAAACATCAAGCCACAGGCAGGACAGATGTTGCCCTTATGAAATGATCAGTGTAACACTTGCTAAAAGTTCATGACAGGGATACCACTTTATGTAATACACTTGTTAGGAGTGCTCAGAATTTCTAGCTGGTGAGCTCCTCAAGTGTTCCTATTTCTGAAATGTGGTCATGGAACTTTTATTTTTAAAAACAAGCTTCTCAAGACACTGTAATCACAATAATATTTGAGTCCAGTTTACCTAGCATATACACACATGCATACACAGAAGCATATTTACCAAAAATAGTTTTTATAAAGAGAGAGATGTAAAGGAACCAGTAAGGTATGGGATGAGATACCAAGAGAGTTAAAGAGCTGAGAAGTTCTGTCTCCTGACTTCATTTTACTTGACATTCTCCATTGTTACTTACTTTTCTACACCCAAAGTCTAGCCATAACTTTTTGTTTAAAACCTTTAATACTTTCTTGTTACATATGGACCATAACTTCTAACTGGGATCTTTCCCACCATTTTCTATATTTTATACTCTAGACATAAAAGACTGCGTGTCATTTGATAGGCAAGTCTCATAGTCCTATATTTTTGCCTTGTTTTAATTTTCTGAAATGCTTGTTTCCTAATCTTGATTAAGAGATGGCCACACTTCAGTACTAAAATATGCCCAAAGTGATTGGCTTTTTGACATGTTTTAAAAGGAAAACTTGAGGAAAATATATGTAAAGGTCAGTACATTCAGAGTCTTTGAAAGAGAGAGGGATGTAAATCTTGATGCCAATCCATCATTATTGGAAATTACTAGAAGACAAAGTTATTGAAAATGATTCTTACAAATGGCTTGTAAGACTGAAACTGAGACTTTTTAAAATTTTTTTTTATTCATTTTACATACCAATCACAGTTCCCTCTCACTCCTCTCCTCCTGCTCCACCACCCACCTGCAATCTTCCCCAACCCACCCCCATCCACTCCTCAGAAAGGGTCAACAAGGTCTGGCAGTTCAGTTAAGGCAGGACCAACCCCCCACCCCTCCACCCCCTGCATAAAGGCTGAGCAAGGCACCCTACCATATGGAATGGGCTTCAAAAAGCTAACTCATGCACCAGGGATAGATCATGGTCCCACTGCCAGGGGTCCCACGAACAGATCAGGCTACAAAGCTGTTGCCCACATGCAGAGGTCCTAGTTCAGTCCCATGCAGGCTCCAAAGAAGAGCTAATACCAATACTGGTCAAATTGTTCCAAACAATAGAATCAGAAGGAACATTGCCAAACTCCTTTTATGAGGCTACAGTTACCCTGATACCCAAACCACGCAAAGATACAACAAAGAAAGAGAATTACAGGTTACAGACCAATCTCCCCTCATGAACATTGATACAAAAATACTAAATAAAATACTGGCAAACTGAATCCAAGAACACATAAAAAATCATCCACCATGATCAAGTAGGCTTCATCCTAGAGATGCAGAGATGGCTCAACTTAAACAAATCTATCAATGTAACCCACCATATAAACAACCTGAAAGAAATAAACCACATGATCATCTCATTAGATGCTGAAAAGGCCTTTGACAAAATCCAATAACACTTTATGATAAAGGACACCGGGCTTTTTTTTAAGGATAAAAATTCTCTTTTATCTTTTGGGGTAAAATGTGACTCTGTAATTAATATACATCACCTCGCCACATTTTAAAGGTTATAAGAAGAAAATCAGGAATTTCTGTTTTCTTAGTCTCACTATATACATTGTGAGAAATTCAGAAGGAGTTTAAGTTGTGTGGTGGAACCAAAGAAAATCTTCCTCCCAGGTGCTGCAGGCCTTGAGCTTGTGTTGTATTTACTTCATTCTACATCTGTCTTTCTGTTTTCTTGCCTGCTCATCCATCAATCCTACCTACTTCCCATGTATATTAAAGAAAATGCAAACATCAGATAGTTTAGTTTTTTTTATTCTTTCCTTCTTAACACATGTTAAAACCTTCCACCTTGGCACTGTAAGCACAAGTGTTTTTCTTTAATCAATAGTGCATAATGTCTGACCAGAATCATAAAGTGCATGTGATTTGTTTCCTGTCAAAGACATGGTTAAGTTCAATAACATTTGAACAAGCTTGTCTATTTCTATGATTTCTGGTTAGAGTCTTATATCACATCACACCTCTAGAAAGCAAAGCCCCCCCCCCCTTTTTTTTTTCGAGACAGGGTTTCTCTGTGTAGCTTTGCGCCTTTCCTGGATCTCGCTCTGTAGACCAGGCTGGACTCGAACTCACAAAGATCCACCTGGCTCTGCCTCCCGAGTGCTGGGATTAAAGGCGTGCGCCACCACCGCCTGCCCCCCCTTTTTTAAACTGCTACTTGAAGAATTGCAGACATTGACCAGAAAAGTTATTTGTTACCATAGTGTTACTATTCATAAGAAGTCAGAGTAAATGAATTCTTAGTAACCCATATTTTTCACCTTTTGTATAATGGCTGAAGATGATTTTCTTAACATAATGTGTATTGGTAAATGATCACATCCTGTTATGTTGTACTCTGAGAGTGAGAAGGGCCTTGCTTGGTCTCCCTCAGATCCCCCTGTCCCAGATCTGGCTGACTCTGTCCCTTGGAGAGGGAAGAACAGCTATGTCTATAAAAGCATCATATCCTGGAGAGCAGTTAGAAGATGAACCATTATCAATAGACATCACTATTGTTTACCCGGCGCTTGAAACTGACTGCTCTGTGAACAGGAAGCTTGACGATCATCCATGGAAAGAGAGTTCAGCCTGGAACTCCGTGTGACTACTCATCCGCTATATCCAGCTTCTGCTGGATGTTTGCTTATTGCATGCTTAATAAGGTCACTAACCCATTCAAAACCCAAAGGACCGATATGATAGATCATTCTCTGAACTGTACACTTAATGTAACTTATTATCCTTTATGTACAAGTCAAAGAATGCTGCTTGACTTGAAGGGATAAGGATTAAGTGTTTAAAGTATGGTCCTTGAAGTTGCAGAAGATGAAGCTGGTATAGATACATTCAAGTCAAATATGAAAATGCCATTAAGTACTACAAAAATAATAATCATAAAAATTAAACACAGACAGTTAAAAATGGGGACCTGAGTTCAAATCTCCAGAACACATGTAAATGCTGAACAGACATGGTAATAACATACCTATGTGAGGAATGCTGAGTCAGGGGATCCCCTGAGCAAACTTGTTAGCTGGGCTAGTCATACTTGAGCTCTGGGTTCAATTGAGAGATCCTAACTCAAAGAATAAGGTGGAGAAAGTTTGAGGAAGACTCCCTACATCAACCTCAAGGTCCATATGCATTTACACACACATGAACATGCATGTATGCTCACACACAGGCAAACATACATATTTACATACACATGTGTGCATAACACATACATATACATGCTAAAATAGATAATCTTAAAGGCTTCATTATGTTATTTTTGTACATGTACATGATTATACTTTGGTCTCATTTATTCTCTCCTCCCCACCACCATCCCTTGTGCCCACTCTTCCCAGCAACATAGATGGATTCTGAGTGGAAAATATCAAACTTATCAAGGCAGTCAGTCTCTCCTAAGACGTGTAGGGGTCTGTAGCTTCTGATTTCTCTGTAGATTAATGCTTCCTCATTTCATAAGAGGACCCATACTGTGTTCTGATCTCATCATTTTTGACCAGTTAGCCCTCTTGAGTAAAATCTGCTCTTTGACATTCTAGTTGACTGCCATACGCCTAGGGATCATTAAGATGTAATTGGCCACACGTCACTAGACCCTTGAGGAAAGCTACAGAGGGAAGCATTTCAGGCAGCCCACAAATCAAATTTCTGTGGCCTTGAGGATGGTTTATCAGGTGTCCCTGTACCACATAACCCTCTTGCCAAACTGCTTCAAAGTAAGACTCTTAAAATCTATCCTTAAGGACTTTATCCTGCCTTAACATACAGTATTTTCTTCCTCCATGATTAATATAACTTTCCATCTCTAGAGCCAAGGTGAGCTATGAAAATGCTATTATTGAAGCTAAGGGAAAAACTTGCTGAAGCATGTAAGGTTGCAACTCAATCTATCTCAGAATAATCAAGGGGAAATCTCCTGATAACGCTGTGGTACCAGCTCCCAGTGGAGTCAAAATGTAAGATGAGTGCAGCTACACAGTGTTTTTATATCTTAGCCAGAAACACCACACTACTGTTCTTGGCATATCAATAGGAAGAAATCTCAGAGCTGCACATACACAAGATAGATTTTAAAGTATGGTTGTTATACAAAAACTTTAACTTTAGGAAAATATTATTAGTTAATAAAATAAATTAAAATTTACTGCAAAGAGGAAAAATGACTATTAGTCCTCATTTAGAGTTTAGTTTGGGCTCTTTAAGTAAGAACAAGGGGATTAAAATCTTTTGAATTTCTACTCTGCATTCTTACTTTGGGACTTAGTTCCCTTTTAACTTATACAATGCTCTTGGCAAGTATTCATTATTTCTTGTTTAATGTGTAATAAATCAGACCAGGAGAAGCTGAATAACTAGTGTATTTAATTAGGGACTGTTGAGAATAAGATTTCAAATGAAGTTTGCTTGTGTCTTGCGTAGTTGGTTTGACCAAACTTGAAAATACAAAAAGCAACATAAAGTAAAACAATATAAGGAACATGGTGTGGGGGCGTGAAGTCCTGGCCCAAGTTACATTACATTGGCTTGCTCACGTGTATTAACATTCCACCCCTGAAAACACTGGTGATCATGTATTCACCTGTTCTTTGTAGATGATAAAGTCACATGTACTTTCTCTGATTTGCTACAAAACACAGCATTTTGAGTTTTGATTTTGTTCTAAGACAAGTGGAACGTGAGAGCCTGGGAATCTAACAATGACTTTTATTATTATTTTTCCTTCAGTGTTAAAATTCAGGAGAGAGAAGAAATGAGGTGTGTGTCTGTGTCTGCCTGTTTGTCTGTCTTTCTCTGTGTTAATGGAACAGATTTGAGATTAGGGAGCAGACATGGAGAAAGATGCGAATTCATGGTACAAGCTATAGATATGCAGAATTGACAGGATATGATGTTGATGGATTGTTTAAGTGAGGGAACGATGGTGAGTGTATTATTTTTTTATTTTATTTTATTTTATTTTATTTTACAATACCATTCAGTTCTACATATCAGCCACGGATTCCCTTCTTCTCCCCCCTCCTGCCCCCCTCCCCTTCCCCCTAGCCCACTCCCCATTCCCACCTCCTCCAGGGCAAAGCCTCCCTAAGGACTGAGATCAACCTGGTAGACTCAGTCCAGGCAGGGCCAGTCCCCTCCTCCCAGGCCGAGCCAAGCTACCCTGCATAAGCCCCAGGTTTCAAACAGCCAACTCATGCAATGAGCACAGGACCTGGTCCCACTGCCTGGATGCCTCCCAAACAGATCAAGCTAATCAACTGTCTCACCCATTCAGAGGGCCTGATCCAGTTGGGGGCCCCTCAGCCATCGGTTCACAGTTCATGTGTTTCCATTCATTTGGCTATTTGTCCCTGTGCTTTATCCAACCTTGGTCTCAACAATTCTCGCTCATATAGACCCTCCTCTTTCTCGCTAATTGGACTCCCGGAGCTCCACCCGGGGCCTAGATCAAGAACAGAGAGGGAGAACAAGGAATAGGAGACCATGATAAATGAAGACCACATGAGAATAGGAAGAAGCAAAGTGCTAGAGAGGCCCACAGAAATCCGCAAAGATACCCCCACAATAGACTGCTGGCAATGGTCGAGAGACAGCCCGAACTGACCAACTCTGGTGATGGGATGGCCAAACACCCTAATTGTCGTGCTAGAAACCCCATCCAATGACTGAGGGATCTGGAAGCAGAGTGTATTATTTTTTTACGTCACCGTGACAAGTATCAGGAAAAAAATTAAGGAAAGATTTATTCTTTATTCCTACAAGGTCCATGTAAGTTGGCTCCATTGTAGTGGAGTTGAAGTTATATAAACTACATTTATTACTGAATTTTACTGTTCTTCACCTTTTTGAAATGTGCTTTGTGTGAGCTTCCACATGTTTTTTTAGGATGAACCATCATGAAATATTTTGTACTGAATTTGTTTGTTAAGCTTCTGACAGTAGGAGCAAGCATGTTTTATGCTTCTTGGAACCCACCAGTAACTAGAAACGTGTAATGATGGGGAGAATTCAATGCTGTGGTTGAAAAGACAAGAGACGGTATCCAGCTACAGTGCCGTAACTTTTGTTTGACTTCTAGCTATCAATGTTGGTAAGTGTACTTCACTATTTTTATATTATGATAATATGTATTTTAACACAGTGGCTATGAAATTTAAACAAGAAAAGATCAGCAAAAGCCTAACGTTTCTTGGTCTGTGCTGAAATCCTCATTAGATATCAGTGTCCCTTCCCTAAGCATGGGTCTATGGACAGACTCAAATCCATATTTGTCTAATAAATGAATGCCATGATCTTTAGGCTATCATTTACCATGAGTTCCTAATAGGTTTTGCATTTGGGGTCAAAAGGACACCCTATCAACCCTTCCCAATTAGGTGTTAAATAGTTGTATAGTGTCACAGATCACAAAATCATACTTAATGCTTGTTGGTATTATCAATCAGTACAGCTGAACACAAGCTCACGTAATATAATTGAGCCAGATTAATTGTAATAACTGAAATGTGAACATTAGCATTCGTGGAAATGGGAATAAAATTGTTCCCATCATAAGTTAAATTACTGCTGCTGTTCATAAATTTTAAAACAGATGACTCTGAATCTCCACCTGCACCTTTTAAAATGATCCTTCTGTCTTCCCATTATTCTTTTAATAGGCATTTAGGCAAAATTTAATCTAAGCCTGTGCTTAGAACAAAGCTAGAAGGTTGTGGAGGAATAGCTTTCTTATTGAACTTCTTGTGCTACTAATAATAAACCCTAAGTAAGAAAGCAGAGGATCTCAAAATCCTGTCTTCCTCAAATATTGTCAAATATGGTATTTTATATGACCTTTAAAATTTTTATTTTTATGTATTTTTTCTTTTGCTTTTTGGATTATAATGTAATTACATCATTTCTCCTTCCCTTTCTTCCCTCAAAAACTTTCTACATACCCCTTCTTGTTCTCTTTCAAATCCATGGCCTCTTTTTCGTTAATTGTTTTTACATGCATATATGTGTATGTATATACATATATTTTCCCAAGTACAATCTGCCCAGTCTGTATAATGTTACTTTTATGTATGCTTTCAGTGCTGACCATTTGTACTAGATAACTAGTGTGTCCTTCCCTGAGAAAGACTATTTCTCCTGCTCCCAGTATTCCTGAGTTGTCTGTATTTCTTTGTGTAGGGTTGAGGCCTCATGGTTTTTCCTCATCCACTTTGGCATGCTTATTGATGTTTTCCTTGTTGAGCTCTTGTTTAGGCAGTCATGTTGGTGAGACTTTATAGATTTGGCATCTGACATTCTTGGGAGACACAGTTTCAGCAAACTTCCTGATCCTGTGGCTCTTACAAAATTTCTGCCCTCTTTACTGTAATGTTCTCTGAGTCTTAGATGTAGGGAGTTGTTTTGTAGATATATTTTTAACTGGTTGTGATATGTCTTTTATATGTAACAAAAGATGGCATAAAACTGTGTATAACCTGGTACCATGCCTTCTAAATAGGTAAGTGCTCTATAGAATGTATCCATAGAACTTCTAAAGGTTATATACCAAGTGTTAGAAAGATACAGTGATCATATCTTATAATTTCCCAGGACACTATACTGAGCTGAGGTAGTCATTAATAACCCCTTCATTCTAAAAAGACCTCATCTGGACAAAAAATAATGTAGACTTAACAGGTTGTATATGGTTCTTTTTACCATCTCAATTTGTACCTGTCAATCTAAGTCTTAAAATAAGCATATATGTGAGAGTCCAAGGATGGAAGTGCAATAGTATAACCACTTCAGTATGAAAAAACCAAAAGGTAGACATTCCAAACAAGGCATATTCTACAGTCGCTAGGTGTAGCCTTTAAAAAAATGTAAACTCACAAATTGAAAAGGCTTATGGAAAACGAACTATTTTTTTATGTGTTTCTATTCATTATATTTTAGTATTTCCTTGCTAAGAAATTTCCAAGAGGCAGAAGATAAATTACCATCCTTTGCTGAGTTTTAGAAATCTGACCTTGTGATGCAACAACTGTGAACACATTTTGAAACAGAAAATGGGGTTGTTGTTTTAAAGGAAATCACTTTTTTTT
>CABHPP010142962.1:0-47532 GCA_902168425.1 Peromyscus attwateri | reverse complement strand
TAATATTATTTCCTTCTTGGGTCTCTGAGGGAGTTGAAGATTATTTAGTTATAGTTGAAGTTTAATTAGGATAGAAAGTGAATTAGATACATTTTGGACTTACCAAAATAGGATAGATAATGGAATTATTTTCTCCGAATTTGTCAAATACAAATGGACTAGACATTGTTTAGGTATTTATTACTTGTATATGTTGTATATAGTTATTGTACTTTTGTATATTGTTTTTCTTATGTTAGTTATAAGCTTTTTCCTTTTTTCTTTTTATTAAAATAGAAAAGGGGAAATATGGTGATATTTTCTTTTGTACTAAAATGTTATTTGTATGTTAATAAATAAAGTTTCCTGGGTGTCAGAGCTATTAGCAAGCCATAGGAAAGC
The DNA here is from genome assembly GCA_902168425.1 of Peromyscus attwateri. Classification (NCBI taxonomy): domain Eukaryota; kingdom Metazoa; phylum Chordata; class Mammalia; order Rodentia; family Cricetidae; genus Peromyscus; species Peromyscus attwateri. The sequence goes on along the minus strand of CABHPP010142962.1, from coordinate 47,151 downwards.
TGGGTGGTGGTGGCACATGCCTTTAATCCCAGCACTTGGTAGGCAGAGCTAGGTAGATCTCTGTGTGTTCAGGGATACAGCCAGCATTGGAGACACACGCCTTTAATCTCAATACCAACCATAGAAGACCTGGAGTTCTGTATGGACAGGCAGTGACGAGGCAGTCATGTGGTTTGGTTTACAACCAATGAGAAGGCAGAACCGAAAGTCTTTATAAAGACTTTAACACAGGAAGTAGCTCTCCTTTGGAGAGGTAGGACCACCACAGGGGGAAGGGTAAGGTTTTAGCTCTTAGTTCTGACCTCCTGGCTTTCTTCCTTGCATTGGTTCTGTGTTTCTTATTTAATAAGACGGTTGGTTACATCTACATGTACACAACCATGGTTGAACTACATAGCCCATATTATGTAAGCCAATTCAACAGATCCCATTTGAAATGTATGTGTTCATTCTAACTCTTCAGTTGCTGTAGAGAACTTGAGTAAAATAGTAGACACACTGTTATTTGAAAGGAATAAGGTTATTTCACTACCACAATACCCCAATTATGTATGGACTTTAGATGTTGACCCTGTCAGAGGCTGTCTGCCTATTGAAAAAGGTAGCAGTAGCCTATTACAGAAAATTTTATGGGGGATAAGATGAGATTTTAAGAGAGCAGTCAAAACCCACAGATCAAGAGATCCATTCACTGAAGTCCACATTCTCACCTTGCTTTCCAACTTCCTTATAGTCAAGTATAGTTTGGGGGCAAGCAATAGGGCATCAGAAATGGATATACAGGCCAGATGTGGTGAACCATGCCTGTAATTCTAGCAATTAAGAGGCAGAGTCAGGAGGATTGATGTGAGTTTCAGACAAGCCTGGTTGCAAAGTCATTTGCTTGTAAATAGCTATCTAAAGGCTTGATGGAGATTATCCCTTCCAAAACAAAAAGAATTATTGAAGAGTTAATAATCTTCCTGTAACTTACAGCACACCATTCTTCTTGCTTTAAATATAATGTGTGTGTGTGTGTGTTCCTGTGTATAGAAATCAGAGAACAACCTGGGGTGTCACTGCCTGCTTTTCACAGTCTTGTAGCAAAGGACTCTTGTTTGTTGCTGTGTACATCAAGCTAACTGGCTGACAGGTTTCTGGGATTCTCCTGTCTCCATCCTGAACTTACCCCAGAAATGCTGGGATTGCCAACGTATACTAACTATCATGTCTGGCTTTACATGTTTTCAGGGATTGGAACCCAGGTACTCATACTTGCATGGAAAGTGCTTTGCCTACTAAGCTTAGGTCTTCAGGCACCCATGCACTTTCACACTGAAACTGTCTGATCACCAGTTAAGGTCATAGGGGTACCTATCCTGTACTAAATGCGTTCATTTAATCAGGTGAATTGTTGCCAAAACTAATTTTTGTTTTTCCCAAGCGGGAGGTTCCAGAACATTTCCAGGAGTCATAGAACTTTGCTAATATACAAACACCCTATTGTAAAGGCAATATTTGGGAGTCTTATCATGGTTCTGAATCATTTGATGTGTACAGATTAAACCATACCTTGTCATGGGGCAATAATGAAAACAAGGGACCAAAAATTACTTTGAATATGTCTACCCCTTCAATAACTATCGTTCTCATGTTATATGAGGCTTGGAAACTGGAATGCTATATAATTTAAATGACAACTTTGCTCCTTGCTCTCAACCAATTTCCTGTATACAGGTCATAAGCAAATATCCTGCAAGCCTATAATTCACCTCTAATTTTTAGTTATTCTTCTATGTGTTATTATTATTTTGATATACATTTATGTTTAAACCCTGGGACTCCTGGAATGCTAGATTTCAATGGTATCTCCAACAACGCTTGGCTACTGGGACCTCCAACAAAGATTTTCTTTCAGAGATTTGATGTTTTCTGGCTGAAAGGAAGTACTGTCTGAGATTTGATATTCATGGAAGGGAACCTACACTGTGGTCACTATTTTCCTTAGTGTTCTTATCATTGATTTCCCTGTTCTTTCCTCTCCAGCAAATATCCTCAGTCGGGGTTCTTTTGTCAGTTGGGCCCTCAGGCATCAAAAATGATAATATTCTACCTATAGTTACACATTTGGAATTTTGACCATAGATAGTCCACATCATCATAGACCATAGATCCCGACATAACATTTATTGCAGTGTTTTCTCCCTCCCTCCCTCCCTCCCTCTCTCTCTCTCTCTCTCTCTCTCTCTCTCTCTCTCTCTCTGTCTCTCTGTCTCTGTCTCTCTGTCTCTCTCTCTCCCTCCCTGTACCCACCCTCCCCTCTCATTGTAGGGACTCTACTATGAAAGCATAGCACTGAAAAGCTGTCTTTAAGAGGTTGGGTATAAAGGCTGACAGTTGTAATCTCAGCCTTCAGAATGCTGAGGCAGGAGAATCACTATGAGACTCTTTCCCTGAAAGATTTTGGAGTCCGAATTTTTTGAGGAAAAGGACTTAGAGTAGGTGTACAGGCAGGCAAAAATCAGGCCGGTATCTCATGTAAATCTACCCCTTTTAGAGTTAGGTACACCCTAAAAGGTTAGTTGGTGAGTTATATATGAGGTAACCAAGGAAATAGCTATTTCACAGCTGTGTCTCCAGGTCAGTGGTTCTCAATCTATGGGTCACAACCCCTTTGGGGTTGCATATCAGATATTTGCACTGTGATTCTTAATGGCAGTAAAATTACAGTTATGAAGTAGCAACAAAATATGGTTGGGGGTCACTACAACATGAAGAACTGGATTAAAAGGTTGCAGTATTAAGAAGGATGAGAACTACAGTCCTAGGCGGTAAAGGTGTCTTTTTGTAGTTAGATGTCCTTAAAGGCACAAGCAGATTAATTAGCAATTAACGCTACCCTGGGCACTGGTGGTACATACCTTTAATTCTATTCCCAGTACTCGGGAGACAGAGGCAGCAGGTTCTCTGAGTTTAAGGCTAGCTTTGTCTATAGAGTGAATTCCAGGAGGGCTAGGGCTTCACAGAAAAGGCCTGTCTTGAATAACCAAAAAAATTCATAAGTTAATGTTCTAGGACTCTTTCCCAGTGGCAATACATGAACCAATGAATATTTTGATAGGGAGGAAAGAAAATACACAAATCTATCTTGGTCCTGAAGGAACTGCACTATTGTGGGACACAATAAAATTCACTCACAATCACTTCCAGTGGATTGTCTCCTAGATGGTTCCAGATCTTATAAAGTCGAAAGTCATTATTAATCGTCTCACAGGTTGTTTAGCTAGATCAATATAAAATGACCCACCACTATAAAATACGTGGATTTTACATCTGTACTATTTTGGTCTTGTTTTTAATATTATTTATTAAAATGAAACTTATTCCAATAATCTATTTAAAAAAGAATAAAAACTTTTTATATAAGTTGCATTTTACCAGCTAGAAATTCATTTCAGTTGGATTGAGAACATGCAGCAAAATTCTAACCTCAAATCTGATGCTGTCCTAGCATGCTCTCGCTCATAGATGCTAAGAGGCCAACCGGGAGCCAACTACTTACAGGATGAGGTATTCTGCTATGTTGATAGAATCCTGATATATGAAGATTTCTTCAGGCAGGTTCCTCCCAGGTTCCTGAGAACCACCACTTGAGCTAAGTAAGCCTCATGACCCGATCTGTTCACCTGTGGTATGACTTTCTTGAAGTGTTTCATTCCCATCAAAACGATTTCTATGGTTCACCATAAACAGCTTAATTTAAAACATCCTGAAGGAAACTTTGCTTTTCACTCATGCTACTGTCTTACACACGGAAGAGAGCGGGGACAAAGGAAATATTGTTGGTAATGACAATTAGGAACAATGCAGATTCATTAAGTGCTTTCTTTGTACCAAATATAAGAAAGGAAAAAAAATATACTTCCCTCTACTATTTTAAAGTTCTGTTTCTGCAAACTGAACTGACAAGTGACATATTAACAGAAGAAAACTGGGGAAGTTGAGTTATTTCCCTCCTCTGGTCCAGTCCAGATTTTTGCTCTAACAATGTTAGAGGTACTTAAGATTTTTACCAAGAAGTTGGGGTAGTCCCTATGAAGCCAATCACAAGGTTTTAATTGCAACATTGAATTAAGGAAAATCTAGCATCATGATTACATCTATATTTAATAAAAGAGAGAAGTGTGTTTACACTGTCTCTGATCAAGGAATAGTCGCTGAGCTTTCACAGAATTTTTCCAAGGCATGAAGAGATCCCATGAGAAAGAAATCGAGAGATGTTGCTCTATGCCATCTTGTTTCATTTTTTTGGTATTCTACAGTAAGTCTTTCATGTGTTCCCCTTCATAGAACTGAAAGCTAGTTCACATTTTTTTCATAGTAGCTGAAATTACTTTCAAATTGATAAATTAATAGGGTATGGGCTTTGGAAACTGATGCAGTTTTGTCAATTTCAAGCTTGACTTAGGGAAAAAAATGAAGTTACTAGGAAAGCCACATGTCTGAAAAGTGAACCCATAATGGAACACATGGAAAGCTGAGTAGACTGAGATGGGTAATTATCTGTCAGGCTTTCAACAAAAGTGGAAAATAGGGAATTTTTATTTAAAAGGAATTTTCCTCCTTAAAGGATGGGAGAACTGAATATAGAGGGGGAAAGAGGTAGAAATAAAGTATCTTCGTTTGTGATCTCGGGAAAATCTGTCTACTTTGTGATGTCATCTGCTTCAAGGACCTTGGAATTTGCTGTGAATTCCAAGGTATGATGTCACTTGTAGGTATGGTCTTCCCGTTGCCCTGTTCTAGGAATGCTGGAGTAGATTTAAGTTAGCTATGGTTCACATGAAGAGTTTCTTTTGTTATGTAGGAGATACAGATGGAGGGCAGGTATTTATAAGGTTCTTTCCAGCAAGGTAACAGTGCATACATTTTTTTAACAAACTGCTTGATACTCTTTTGTCTTTTGGTTGAAAGTGATTAAAAGAATTATCATTCAATGAAGGCTATATTTTTTCCACTATTATATGTGCTGGGTTTACCAGTAAGAAGTTATTACATATAAATTACACACACACACACACACACACACACACACACACACACACTCACACACACTAACTTGATAAGTCACAGCATCAAATTATCCACCCAAGTTCCTGCAAAGTCCTTTTAATCCAGGAATGAAAAGTTTGCAGATACTGTCAATATAGCTAAAAGCTAGCACAGAAGTATTTATGCCTCATAATTAAAGTCAATAGTTTTATAAGGGCTAAGGTAATAATTTCAGCTTTTAAGTCTAATTTCTTGAATTTCTTAAACCTAAAATTTCTATTTTCTGTCCTAGTTGTCCTGATTATTCACATTGTTATAAGATATAAAATTAATATGAGTACCACAGATTTTTTGGTGCAAGAGGTTTATCCATGGTGAAAATGAAGCCTTTAAACACTCCAATTCATAAAGAATACCAAAGTGATGAATGCTCTCAGTTGCTAAAATAATTTCACTGTAATAATGTCAGCATGGTTATCTGAATGTGTATTTAGTCCATCCACTAAACATGTAGACAATGAATAGAGTGAGAATTACCCAGGACAGAAGGCAGATTTATAAAATCAAGTGGAGTATCTTCAGGGCAGTGTGAGACTCGGGGAATTCCCTCAGGTGTGGTGGTTACCTCTAGAAATGTAGTTTTGTTACAATTAGTGGGTGTTGAAAGAATTTGGTCAGAATATGAATGTTAGGACAGAATCAATTACCTCTCATACCTTAGCCCAACAAGGTTTGAAGCACATAGCAATTACATGTCCATTTGTAATTGGAATATCAGAAGAGTTTAAAAATCCATAGGTTTCCAGATATGACTACTAGACTCCAAAGTCACATACCAGATAGAGCAAATGGGTGAATTGCCTCTTCAGCAAGTGTGCATGCTCCAGTGACAGCTCTGCTTTAATTGTCCATACTCTACAGGCAGGGCTCTGGGAGGCTGATGTAGTAACAACCTCTTGCCTTTTGCTGACTCTAATGTCTCCGAAATGTCTGCTGCAGTCTGTGGAGTAAGCCTTCTATCTCAGGCAATGGTAACCCATTCTGCTAGGATCAAAGCAAAAGAAACAAGCCTTATGTTGTGTCTGAAGTTTTGTGACTGGGGAGCATGATGAATTGAACTGATAAATATGTAAAGAGGAGCAAAGATAAAACATTGTTTAGTGTTTTTCTCATGTACATGGAAACCTTCATGAAGCTCCAAAGAAATGCCTATGACCAAGGTGCTAGCAGGCCTTTTAAGCAAAAAATAATTATGGGGAAACAAATGAGACCAGTGAAAACTTCTAGAGGAAGTAATATGTGGGGACATGACCAGGAGACATCCAGAAATTAGTTGACAGTAAGGGCTCTGCATTAAGTTTGTCAGTACTGATTTTCACAGCCACTCCCAGTCTTCAGTTATGAAATGTGGCCTTAGAATAGGGACTTTACCTTCTACAGGATGGATATTTTGCTCTGGGGTATACCAGAGAGTTTTCTCTCTACGCTTTTGTTTATTATTCTTTAGTTCATTGTGTTTTAGGATAGTGTATTCTGAACTCTTTTATAGGTATTAGGCTGAATGTTTTATGTACATTATTTTATTGACACAATGAACCTGTGAATAGTTATTTTATATAATTTATTTTTTTTGAATTATGTGTATGCACGTCTTTTGGATCTATATACAAACATGAGTGTGGGTGCCTGTGTAGACTGAAAGAAGGGTGTTGAATCCCCTGGAGTTGAAGTTATAGGCCACTGTGACCTATCTTATGTAATAGCTGGACACTGAATTTGAGTCCTCTGGGGGAGTAGCACATGCTTTTAACTACTGAACATCTCACCAGTTCCAGATGAATAGTTATTGCTGTATTTTATAATTAATTAAGGAAGTAAGCATAAAGTGTAGTGAAATTTAATAATTTTGGTAAGCTAACACTGAGACTGAACCACCCTGTATGTCTGGTGGTCCTATCTAAAAGGTTTGTTTAGTCCAATAGGTTCAGATATTTATACTATGGAATTCTTTGAATGATGGTTTTTCTTTTGGTTGTTGAAAAGATTAAGTTAAAGAAAACAAGTAACTTGCCTTTGGTCACTTAATAAGAAAATGACTTTCAGGATTCAAATTCAAATGTATCATGTTCCAAAATTTTTGTGTATCAGAGTAATTTGTTTGATTCTACAGTATAAATATATATTTTGTACTTTTACTCAGCACACACAAATGAATACCTCAGCACACATACAAATGTGTACCTAATTGTGACATTATAAGACATAAATTTTGGATTTCATCTTTAGCTCCCACTTAACAGCTTCCTTCTGGCTCTAAGTCACAGGCTTTCTAATTGTCCTTGGGCTCTGTCTTTGGACTGGTAGTAAATCCTCTGACTTCCCTTTATCTAATTAGAAATTGCAAGGCTATCTTCTTTCTATAAGTGTCCTGTTCCACACTATATAAGGTAGAAGTTTCTACAAGAGACCAACAAGAATGACAATCCTTTCCTACCCTCCCTAGAGCTAGTTTATAAGCATTTGATCATTTCTATTTTGTATAATCTCATTTTGACATAGTTACCAATGCTTGCATCCTGACTATTCAATGAAATCACTATAAAAACATAAAAACCCAGAGTTTGGGGAACTTTCAGACCTCAGATCAAGAGTCCTGGATGGAAAGAACATGAAGCTCTTTCCTGCTTCTCCCAATCTGACCATCTGTACCTCTTCATCCATCTTTTGTAGCATCTGTTATGACAAACACTTTAACCTGTTTGCTTGATTTCTGAGTTGCTTTAAAAGTTAAACACAAGGAGGGGGCTGTAAGAAGTCTCCTGTATAGCCATTTGATCAAAATTGCCTGTATCTTGTGACTGACATCTGAAGCGAAGGAGGCTACCTGGTGACTGAGATGCCAGCCTGTGGGCTCTATCTCTAGGTAGCTGGTGTCACATTACATTAGATGAGAAGACACTCATCTAGTGTTCCCTTCGGAGTTCATAGCTTTCTTTCTAGAGATTTCCATGTCTCTAAAGGTCACGGAGCAAGAGTGGGACAGAAACCAGAAGTCTTGTATCTCTTGCATGTGGTGCAAGAGCAGAGGAAAAGCCAGAAGACTTGTTTTCCCAACACAGAATGACTAATAGAAAGCATCCATAGAATAGCACCCTTATTTTTAGCCCTGCTACTCTGGGGCTTCCTACTCTAGCCCATTCCATCCTAACTTATTCCACTTTAATCTACTTCAGTTATTATTATTTATTATTACTATTGAAATATCCATTACAATTGTTAGACTGAATTTGTGGCAGGTATGTCCCTGACAAGGTGTGTCAAAGTGCTATGAGTAGACTGTCACTTTCTTGGGTCATCGTGATTGCAATTAGCTCAATTTTACCTACAATGAATGGGATGCGGAAGTGACATTTGGGCTGTGCTTTGAAGTATTCTTTCTAGTTAGATTTTTCCAAAGACGTTCTCATTGTGGAGAGCCTGACTAAACCTTCCTGCAAAGGGGAAACTTCACTGTCCTATTTTTCTGTCAACAAAATATTGATGATCACTTTTGAGGTTAAAACAGCAACATAGCAATCTCTTGAGTACTATGAAGGAGTGGTTTAATTGTAAATACAGATGTTCCACCCTTATTTTGTGGTAATGTCTTCCACAAATATCTGATACCCCAGAGTGCATTGATTTTTTTTTTTAATTTTCTAACTAACATATCTAGATTATTCTACCTGGAAGTGTGAGAACCTAAATCAGTGATATGTGTGTGTGTGTGGGCAACTGTATGGGTTTTCCTAAATTTCTACAAATTGAAATGAATTCTGCTAAAGAAGTTTCTCCTCTTCTTTAATTTTTTTTATTGACTCAGTCTTTGAAAGAGACTTTGCATATTGGTATTATCCCCAAACACCTCTGCATTACCTAAATCAAGACTCCTGATAGGTATTTCTTTGGCATTATTGGGCTAGTAATGCATGATCTTCAATTTTTATAGATTTTTAATTAAAAGATTACATGACCTCCCTCCTTCACTTTTCTCCTTCCAGTCTCTCCCAAATACTCTAACCCAACTACTACCATGTCTCCTGTCATTCTCAAATCGGTAGCCTCTTTTTCTTTGATTATTATGCTGTACACATAAATACAACTTCCTGGGTCCATTTTTGTTGTTTGTGTGTTTATGTTTTCATAGCTGACTTCAAGAGGTTTCCTCAATCTAAGTGCATGCATTGGTTCTTATGATTTCCAAAGTTAAAAATAGTTCCTTTCATATCTGAAAAAATTTTTTAATTCTGTGAAAGGTTATTTTCAAAATTTAGTAGATCATTACACAGTGGGGTTTTTTTGTTAAGAATTTAAGTAAGAATTTATTTTTATTCAACTGCAATTTATTTTGCTAAAGCATTGCTAGATACAATATTTTATATACATAATGAAAGGGAAAATAGTTACATTCAGTTGTGTGTGGGATTAGGGATGATTTTAGAAGATTAATGTTGACTGTTACAGATTTTGCATCATACAGAAGAGAAAAAAATCTTATTGCTTTAAACACAATAGTAGACCTTCTATCTTTTGAAATTAAGTTCTCTGCATAAAACATTAAGGAATTGGTAAAGCTCTCATCTCTGCTACAGTGAACAGTGAATTCCATATTTGTCTTTTTTTCAGTTCCGGATGATTGAACTTGCTGCAAAACATTCCTGAAACGTGACACAAGAAGAACAATCTTCAATAGAAAGCAGTCACCCTACTGTCATCTCTCAGGGTGACCACATGTCACTATCTTCCTCATCGTTTGCATCAAATACTGGACAAACCTAAGTGTGCAACAAGAAATAAGTGTTTACACAGTAACTACTCTCTCCAATGGGAGGGTTGAGATTTAAGCACCTCTATTGGGGGAGCTTTGTTGAGTCTGGGGGAACATTCCAATCAGTGTTAATAATCTTCCTTCTGATTCCACGCTCCTTGACTGTGGTGGATTATAGGGCGGCACCACTTATGCCAAATGAGACTTTCCTTTGGGTCTGGAATGTCCCAACTGAAGCTTGTATTGGAGCATTTAATCACTCAATAGATTTGAGCCTCTTCCCTTTAATCGGAAGTCCCCGAAAAACTGCCACAGGGCAGGCTGTCACAATATTTTATGCTAACCGACTTGGAAAGTATCCATATATAGATAAGAAACAAGCAGAAGTGTTTGGAGGAATACCTCAGGCGGGAAATTTGCAAGAGCATTTGGAAAAAGTTAAGACTGACATTGAGCATTATATTCCAGTAGACCAATTGGGCTTAGCTATCATTGACTGGGAAGAATGGAGGCCTACCTGGGCACGAAACTGGACACCCAAGGATATTTATAAGAATAAGTCTATTCAGTTGGTACAGACCCAAGATCCAGGTATGAACACTGTACAAGCCACCAAGAAAGCCAAAGAGGAATTTGAAAAGGCAGCAAGAAAGTTCATGGAAGAGACATTAAAACTGGGTAAAAGACTTAAGCCTCGATACTTATGGGGGTATTATCTTTTCCCTGATTGTTATAATAACAATTATTTAGAGCCAGGCTATGATGGAAAATGTCCTAGGATAGAAATAGACAGAAATAATGATCTTGGCTGGATATGGAAAGAAAGCACTGCCCTTTACCCATCGACCTATCTGAGGAGTGAATTGAAATTATCTCCAAATGCAAAACTCTACAGTCGCTACCGTATATTGGAAGGCATCAGGACTTCTAAAGTGCGTGGGGAAAACAATCCACTTCCCGTCTTTCTGTATACACGTGTTGTTTTTACTAACCAAGTCTGGGAATTTCTTTCTATTGTGAGTAAATCAAAGTATTACAGTTTTTTTGCTACTGTGCAGGAAATAGTGTCAACAGGAATGTAATGTTATTCAAAAGTGTAATTCAGCTTTATGCATCATTTAGGAACTTACACATCAGTAGTTCTATGTTCTCCAAAGGAGACAAAATTACTACATTTTTAGTGTTTAATATAATCATATGGTCTGTTAGCAGCCATGAAAGAACTGCAAAATGTAGACAATATTTTATTTCTTCTTCTTCTTCTTCTTCTTCTTCTTCTTCTTCTTCTTCTTCTTGCAGGGATCTGGGTCTTTAGCTAGCAGAAGTCATTAAAACAATGATAAATTCTTACACAGTAAAGAAATGCCTGTGGAGAAGCTTTAAAGACCATAGAAGTATTTAAAGTGTTATTGTTAGGTCAGCATGCTTAGTTTGGTGACGTTGTCCTGTGTAAATGCTTCCAATGATTACTCCCTGCTAACTCTTTGCATCACCTTTGTCAGAATGACCTTGTGAATACAATTGGTGAAGCGGTTGCACTGGGGACCAGTGGAATTGTAATATGGGATTCTATATATATAGCACAACGTGCACAGGTAAGGTATTGGTAGGAAAGAGAAAATAATTCTATCCTTAATGCTCGTCAGGACTTTGTGTTAAGAAAATAGCATTATGCTTGGCAATAAGTAAATGCCCAGTATTTGCCAAATCCAGATATGCTGTATTTTTTTTTTGTTGTTATGAAGTAGAAAATGTTGAACCTGTCTTCCAGTGAGGAATCAGATGTTCGATGAGATTAACTGAAGTTCTCTAGATGCTATAGTTTATAAGTAGCAAAGCCAGGACTACTATTTCAGTTTTCTGGCATGATGTTTAATGTCAGACAACAGGTCTCTATAATTTATTTCCCCATATCAAGTCCTGTCCTCACTTTTACTAGTCTCTTGTATAAAAGAAAGAGTTTTGTGCATATATGTCGTGCATCTGTGTATGTGTGTCAATGTATGTGAGTTTAACATGGCTAAGCAAAGGCTGAAGGCTTCTTTTGTGTGTATGTGTGTGTGTGTGTGTGTGTGTGTGTGTGTGTGTGTGTGTGTATGTGTATGAATACAAATGATGAATACATCATGGAGATTCTCAGAGAAGCTCATTGCCCAGGAGTCCTGTCCTGCTCTTGTAGAGAACAGATGTTATATTCTCAGGCTAAGACAGGCTTTTGAGTAGCATAACATTTGTCTTTTAGAGAACATCAATATATCATGTAAAAGCACTGAAACAGCTTCATTTGCTAGATTCTCTCAAGTCTTACTTTTCAAAAACCCATCTCATATAATATTATTGTCTTTAGTTTGATCATCAATAGAATGTAAGTAACAGAAAATGCAAGTCAGGGAATGGGATCTATCTCGGTAAAATCTTTTGAGTTGAAGAAAATTATCTTAAAATCATAACCTTCTGAGGTATATTCCAAATTCTTGCTGTTGTTATTGGTGAAATTATTAAGGCCACTCCATGTAATTAAAAGGGAGGTTTATTTTGTAGGGTAACTTACAAGTGAAGGGATTGGTTACAGGGTCTGGGAAAGGTGTAACACAGTCTGGCGATGTTCTCTGGAGAACTCTGCTCGGTCTACCTTCAGCGTCCAGGGTCCAGGAACCAAGAGAGCCGGTGCATCCGGATCTCGGGTCTTCAGGGTCCTCTCTCGGCCCCACCTTGTAGGCGTGACAGTTACCGAAGCCTCAATGGGGTTGGAACTTCCAGATCAAAGCTGGAATGGCTACCCACTACATGTTGTTTTCCAAAATTATAAATACCTTTCTCAAGGAGTAGGTTGGGAGGGTCACTCTTCAGCTGTCACATTTGTTTTTAATGTCACTTTGATCTCAGCTGTCCATTGTTTTATCATTCCCCGCAAAGATCTGCCATACAATTTATTCAAGGGTCGGCTTCAACTTCGATGTCACTATTTTCCATTTTAGGTACTGTCTTAGTATTGTCCTTTATAGACTCTCCATATTTCAGTGACTTTCCCCAATTTATGATGAGCTTTACTTTCATCATCACACTTCTTTGTTTTGTGTCATTTCTGCTCAGGATTCTCATGAATCACTTTTCATGTTTCCTCAGATTCCCTAGAAAATGATGATACCAAGTATAAAGTATGTGTGTGTGTGTGTGTGTGTGTGTGTGTGTGTGTGTGTGTGTGTGTGTGTATGCAGACACAGAGGCAATATTGATTCTTCCTCTCTTGCTCTTCACCTTATCTTTGAAGGGAGGTCTCTCACTTAACCCAGAGTTTAGCAGTTCAGCTCTATTGACTGATCAGAAAGCCTAAAATATTGACTTGTCTCTGTCTTTCTAGTGCTGGGCATATAATCAAATGACATTCTACTTGACTTTTGGAAGTTAGTTATGAGAATAAATTCCATGTCCTTATACTTTCACATGAAGCATCTTCTTAGTCTCTTTCCAGCCAGTTCATGGCCTTTCCCCGAGTTGTTAAAATTGATTCACAAAAAGTGTCAAATAGGCCATCTCCTTCCACTCCACTTTATCTGATCCAGTGGTGTGATGAAGCTAGTTCGACCAGTCCTACTCTATGAGACATGCTTTTTTAATATTTAGGATCCTCATGAGCCAGTTATTAAACATGGTCATTAATAAGAATCGAAGGATAAATAAATTTCATCAAGTACAAAAATAACTAATGCTTAGAATACACCAGCTATTTTGCTTCATGTGCACCCCAGTACCTGAGATTGTGTATATCTGTTGTGTCTGCATTGGGGGAACACTCTAGAATGGATGTTATTCACATCATACTCTTATACTGTGAATTAGTAGCTTGCTCAGTTCTCAACTCTGCATTCAGTGTTATTGATGGGCAACTTGAAGTTGGTCAGTGTGGGTTTAATTATACAGTATCTCTTAGGTTTCCAGCTTAAATCTTTCCATAGAGAAGATGAAATATGATTCTCAAATCATTCTCATTCTTGTAATCTTCCTTTTGTCTAATCCTTGTCTCTGCAAACAACTTCAATACTCCTTAAACTTGGTGTAATTTTTAATGTATCATTAGTACTGAGAATGTAATATGAAAGAATATTGACACAAATGTGATTAATATCATGAGTGTAATTAATGAATATCATGAGTGTAATTTAAAAACTAGCTAAATAAATAAATGAAAAAAAAAGAAAAAAAGAATATTGACACAATCCATAAACACTTAGAATATAATAGTGTTCAGGAAAAACTACATAAAAATTAAAATATAGGTGCTTTATAAGCAACTAACACAGAGATATGAGTCTACAAAAAAGTATCTTGGATGGTTACTTTCTAATTAAAGTACAACCAGAATGACAAGAAGTAAATCACATTTAAAATCTAAATATACAGCATTCCACATCAATGGAATATCAGAAGAGCTTCATATGAACCTGCTAAGTTAGCTGTTCTTAGTTTGGTTTCTATTGCAACAAAACACTCTGATCAAAAGTAACTTATAGGTGAAAGCATATATTTGGCTTATATGTCCTGATCATAGTGCATTGTTGAGGGATTACAGGGCAGAAACTCAAGGCAGGAACTTGGAAGTTGGAACTGAAACAGAGCCATAGCGGAAGGTTGCCTGGCAGCTGGCTTTCCAGGCTCAATTTCACCTACTTCCCTTTTTGGCCCTTTGAATATGCTTCTAATCATATCTACAGTCTCCTCCATTGTAAACTCATTCAGTCACAGGCTTTGGGGACAGAAGGGCACATATCTTTGCCAGACCATTATTGAACCAAAAATAGAGTCTCACCACAAGGAAAATAGCAAATAGACTCAAGTCAGAGGTGCCAAGGTCCTTTGCTTTTCCTGCCAATGTGCTACCACAGTTGGCTCATCCAGTAGAACTGTTGATGATGACAGATCTTGATCAACAATGTTTTTTAATGACCAGTGACTAAGTGTTAGAGCACAGTAATGTTAAGATGGACCACTTCTGCTCTTTCTCTCTCTGTCTACACAGTTTGTTAAAGAACTGTCATTGTGCACACCTTAAACTGTATATCACTTAGCTAAAACATACACAGTTGAACATATTTTATTATTTTGAGACATCAATTTTTAATCTATTTAATTATGTTTAAATCATCTGACAAATGTGACTTTTATTAAAATTATTTATGATTTATTGAGGGTTAACTGAAGAAATGGTAGGTTCCATATACCTTATCTTATCATTTGTCTTCACAATAAGCCTATGAGGCAGACTGCAACATCATACCTAATTTTCAAGTGATGAAACTGAATCATAATCAAATTAACCAACTTTCCTTATGTGATCCCAATAGCAAACTCAGATTTACAAATTTGAGCTATCTTAGATTGGCAGACATGGTTATTAACGAAGGTGATACTACTATTAGGCAAGTTAACCCATAGTCTAAGTTAAGCCCATAGTCTAACAGTTGTAAAATTCCATATTCTTGATTAATCCATGAATCATTGGGCCAGATGAAGTCTAGGATAGGTTAAGCCTCAACTAAACAATTCTTCAGTGGCATGAAATGGCCTACAAAATTTACAAATGTTAAAGTACAGTTGGAATAACCTTGCTTGTTGAGTGAAAAAGAGTATTTCCTATCATTATTCAGTCTGATGCTTCCTTTGTCTTTAAGAGTTACTATAGTATATCTGTTCACATAGGAACTTGTACCTTGCTACACTGACTGTCTTATTATTTTACAGACAGGTTGTCCAACCCTCCATAAATACATGAGGACTACCCTGAATCCGTATATAATCAACGCCACCCTAGCAGCCAAAATGTGCAGCCAAACACTTTGCAGTCATCGAGGCATCTGTACAAGGAAAGATGTGAATTCAGATCACTATATTCAGTTGAATCCAAAGAACTTAGAAATTAAACTTTTGAAAAATGGGAGTTTTGAAGTAGTTGGCAACCCCACGGTTGGAGACCTGAAATACTTTTCTGAGCACTTTAAATGCAACTGTTTTACCAACATGGATTGTAAAGAGAGATCTGACATTGAAAATGTGGAAAATGTTAAAGTGTGCACTGCCAACGGTATTTGTATAGATACTCGTGTAGAACCAGACCAAGCATTCTGTCTTCTACCTGGAAAAAGCTTTCTCTTTTTCATAGCCATCACTCACATACTCTATCATCTGCTCTAGGGGCCCTTGAATTTCCTAGGGAAGATATCAGTGGGTGCCCCTTAGTTATAGCTGCTCCCAATATTTTTTTTGTTATAGTCTTATGCTAACTCAAATGCAAAATGGGATTCTATTTTACAAAAGTAATTCTATTTTAATAATTGAGATTATATTTTGATATTTAAAGGCAAAATGTCTATTCTTCTAGGAAAGACTGGTAGTAAACAAGGCAGCCATACTTGGTTTTTGTCTCAGGAGAATGAAGATTGAATAAAATCAAATTACTATAAATGAGTGCCTTTATTAGTAGTTTGTCATAGTTTAAAAAATGATCAAGGAAGTATTAAAAACTCCTTATGTAAAAAAGTATGCTAAAGTATTCTGAAGTATGCTAGTCTGCCCAATTACAGAACTGCGAATTTTGTAACTTTTTAAGTAAAATTTGTATATCTTTATTTTATAGTAAGATACACTTTACAAATGACAATCTTACATATTTTTACATGTTTTCTGAAACCACTTTTATACTGTAAGCTAATTATTTTTTCATTCCTAATTGTCAAGTTTAATTTGTGTTCCCCAAATGACCATTTTCATTTAATCACTCACATGATCATTCATTTGTTTCATAACACATTTATTGACTATTTATTTCTCTCAATCTTGCTATTCAGTATCACCAAATGTGACTTTATTGTTTGAAGGTGAAAGAAATGGAGTGAGAGTGGATCTGGGGGAGGGAGGGGGGTTGCTGGGAGGAGTGGAGGGCGAGGAAACTGTGGTTAGTATGTATTGTATGAGAGAAAAATCTTTTTTCAATAAAAAATAGAAAATAACAACATAGTGTGTTTTAAATGCTCTAATAAGTTTAGCATGGTCTGGCATGCAGATAAAAGTTTGAGGACATTAGAGATTTCTGAGAGAGATGAAGTGAAAGTTATTTATTTACTTATGTTTAATTTTATTATTTAATTAAATTAAAATATAATTACATAATTTTCTCCCTTCTCTTTTCTTCCTCCGACCCTACCCATGCCCTCCTTGCTTCCTCTTCAATTCAAGGCCTCTCTTTAACTGCTATTGTAAACAGATATGTTAATTCAAGCTGATTTTTTATTTAGATTTATCTATATTTTACTTGTATGCATATAACTTTAGTACTGACCAGTTGGTATTAGATAACCAATTAGGAGGCTCATCCCTGGGAAAGACAATTTCTCCCACTTTCAGCATGCCTTAGTTGCCTGTAGTTATTTGTCGAAGGTTTGGGTTTTTTTAGATGTGACTGTGTTACTTTCTCTTTCAGCTTTCAGTACTCTTTCTTTGTTCTTCATATTTAATGGTTTAATTGCAATATACTGGGGTGAATTTGTTTTCTGGTCTTGTTTATTTGGTGTTCTATGAGTTTCTTGTATCTGCTTGGCTTTGTTTTACTTTATTTGGGGAAGTTTCCTTCCATGAATTTGTTGAAGATATGGTCTATGGCATTGATGTGGAATTCTTCTCTCTCATCTATGCCTATAATATGAAGTTTTTGTCCATGGATAGTGTCCCACAGTTCCTACATGTTCCTCTCCTGTGCTTTAAAAACTTTTCATATTATTTCTTGTGTGGTTTAATCCTCTACTTTATCTGAATCCTAGATATTCTTTCTTCTACATGGTCCATTCCAGTAGTATTTTCCTTGAATGCTTTAGTTGGGTTATTGAGTTTCTCAGTCCCACCCCCACTTCAGTTTGAAGTCTCTTCAGTATTCACACCTTTTTATTTAATTACATTATCAAATCCTAGATTGTCTTCATCACTTCATTCAGTATTCTGCTTATGATTTCTTTGGCATCATTCAGACATTTATTCTCTTTAAGTGCTTATCTTTTAAGTTCATTGAACTGTTTTGTTGCATTCTCTTTAAAGTCTTTGAATTCTTTGATGAAGCTTATGGTTGTGATTTTAAATTCTGTGTCTGGGGGTTCATTCAAATAATTTGCACTGAAGAATATTTCTATAGTACTGGGTAATTGAAGGGTGCTGTGTACTCTGACCTTTCATATTATTTGTGTTTTTATAATTATACTTGGGCACGTGGACCTGGGCAGAGCACAGAATGAGTAGGTTGGGCTGTGCCTGAAGGTTGGAAGCAGCATAAGTGGGAGGAAATCAGGTAGACGTAAGTATGGGCTAACATAGTGGATGTGTTACCTGGTTCAAGCATGGAGGTTAGGGGTGGCATGGGCAGGGCTGACCAGAGTAGGTCAAGACACTGGGTGTGGGATTTGGTTAGATCTGAGGATCAAGGAGGGCGCGTGGAAGGAAAAATCTGATGGGCTTACATGACTTTGCCCTAGTACAAGATACACAGAACAGGATTGGACCTGGAAGTTGGATGAGGCATAGGAGGAATGAAATCAGGTGGTAGGAGGGTGAATCTGGGCTGCTATGCAAGATGTGTATCCTGGCCAAAGCCTAGAGTTTGGGTGTGGTACAGGCAGGGATGATAATGACACCAGCGTAGGCTATGTGACCTGGGATAGTTGGATGATATGTGGAGGGGAGGACCAGGTGACTCAGCTCTGGTACATGATGTGTAGGACTTGAATGAATGGAGAAGTTGGATGTGTCTTGAGAGATAAAGTCATGTGGTAGGAGGAGCCCTGAGCTGACTTGAAGGATGCATATCCTGCCAAAACCTGGAGTTTGTTGACAGTGGCAGCAGTATTGACCAGACTAGGCTGGAGCACATGGAGGGGAGGATCAGAAGGATTTTCTTGTCTGGGCCCTGGTGGAACATGTCCTGGACCTAGCTGGGCAGAAAAGTCGAATGTCTTGTTTTATGTTTTAATTAGTTTATTAATTAATTGTATTTTATTTATATATTTGTGCGTATGTATGCCTAACATGTGTTAGAGTTTATAGAGGCTGGAAGAGGGTATCAGATCCTATGGATTTGGAGTTATAGATGGCTCTAAGTCAACCATATAGATTCTAGTAACTGAACTCCAGTCTGCTGCATGAGCATCCCAATTTTCCTAACCACTGAAGCATCTTTTCACATCTGTGGAAGTTGTTTTACAGTGTGAATAGTTAATAAGTGGTATATGAGAGAAAGAACTTCAGAGAAAGAGATTATTGATTGTGCTTATTAGAGTTGTGTGAAGCAAAAGATAACCAAGTGATGAATATTTTATTGATCTATCTCGAGAACTAAGAATTTGCAATAAAGACATTCCCTCATCTTTAGGTCTGTTCTATTTTTTTCCACTCACAATATGAGGTATCTGCTTTTGCTCCTCACTCAACCTAAAGTTTCAGCAACATGAAAATTGCTATTTGGTCTGTTTTATGCATAGTTGTATCTATAACGTGACAAAATGTACCTGGGACTTAGGAAGAGCTCATTAAATATTTGTTGAATAAGGAAATCTATTGGGGATTCTGTACAGGCTTTTGATATTTATGAGTGCTAGTGGTCATTTTTGATAACTTTCCTTATGGGCTATCATGGTGTAGCAAACAATATTATTTTATTTTCATGGATGGCATAACAGGTTTGTGATGAATGAATGCCAAGGTTTAAGGGCACTCACAAATCTTCCAGAGGACCTGAGTTCAAAGTAAATCATTTGTATTGCATGGCTCACAACTGCTTGTAACTTAAGTTTCAGGGGATTGGAAAGACTATTGTAGCTTCCAGAGAAACATCTATACAAATGTCTGACACACAGATATATGCATGAAAAAAATTCTGGAGACAGGCTAAACTTGTGCTTTGTCCTTTTTCTTGGAGGAGGCCTGGGGAGTAAAGAGGGATAAGAGGGAGGTAAGGTGGGGCAAAGAGAAAAGTGAAGGATCAAAGTCCAAGTGTTGGGATAAGAAGTATGTATAGAGTGGCTTGAATGTAAAGTTGTGGAGTTGGGGGAGTGGATTAGGGCAATCAGAAAGAGGTTTAAGAGGAGTGGTAGAAGAAGCATAATTAGTCCAGGGGCAAAAGTTCATAAGCTGACATGGTGCACAATGGCCCAGACTACAGTGCTTAGTGGCCAGAATGGAAAGTGAAAGGGAAAGAGTGGGTTATTATTTACTAAAGACTTGGATCTGTAACCTGTCCTTGGTGAATGTATTCTTCCTCAGTATACTAGGGAGACTTTATTTTTTCTGTAGAAATATTTGCTTCCAATGTTGGGGGCCTCCTTGAGCTTACAATTCAGTTGGAGGCACTGGTTTATATTTTTAAAGATTCTACCTTTAGTGAACAGAAGGTATCAGTTTCTTCTTTTCTCATACTGACTCAATTTTCTGCACAAGTTGGTATTCATATTTGATCTAGATCTTGCTGTTCTAACCTTCTACATCCTGTTTACTGAGTCAGTCTTCAATCCCAGGGCTTCCATGATGCCTTTTCAGCCCTTTCCAGGCTTCACCTGGTTTGTCTGTCTGCCCTGGTATGTTTCCTTGTATTTCCTCTCTTCTCCCAAAAATCTATTTTGATGTTTTCTTCTCCCTATTCTCTTTCTCTTTTACCTATAACTCCAATCCCATTCTTCATTAGCCATATAGAAATCAACTTAATGAAACCATCTGCCTGCTTCCTGACATTTTATGTTTATTTGGGATACAGGGAGGTAAGAGAAGTTAGCATGTACCCACACTATTCCTTGTTTTGGTGGTCTTTCCACACTGTAAAATATTTCCAGGAATAGCTTAAGAAGGTTGACATTGTGATATAACTAAAGTTTGCGTTTGATATTTGCAAATGACACTTGAATTTGATATAACTAAACTTTTTTTTTAGCTAAAATGGGCAGTAACAAAAATTGAAAACATTCATTATACACTTTCTATGCATCAGACACTATTCTGAGAATTTTCTATCGTTTATGTACCAATCCTCCAAATTATTCTGTGATGCCGGTACTATAATTAGCAACAATTAGAGGAAGAAGAACATCAGGTATAGAGAGCTTAAGCAACTTACCTATGATATTTGAAAGTAAGTCCTGTTCTGATCTCTGTTGTTCAATGTTGTTGTAGTTTGCTGCAAGCTGCAGGAAAATGGAATGGAATCCAGCTGCTATGACAAAAGCTACTATTTGAAAAGGTCAAGGACTTTTCTGAAGGTCAAGCCATGGCTTAAAAAGTCTTGGTGATGCCGGGTGGTGGTGGTGGTGGTGGTGGTGGTGGTGGTGGTGGTGGTGCACGCCTTTAATCCCAGCACTTGGGAGGCAGAGGCAGGCGGATCTCTGTGAGTTTGAGGCCAAGCCTGGTCTACAAAGCGAGTTCCAGGAAAGGCACAAAGCTACACAGAAAAACCCTGTCTTGAAAAACCAAAAAAAAAAAAAAAAAAAAAAAAAAGTCTTGGCGATATTTTAGCTTATATATATATATTAGCTGGTTCTTACAATGATTTTCTTATATGCTATGTGTGCTTCCAAGAACAGTGTATTTATCTAAAATACCTATCAAGCACCCAAGGCCAAACAATCTCCTGAACTAAGTAACACCCTTATGGAAATTAAGCCTGTCTCCTAGGTCA
This sequence comes from Peromyscus attwateri, assembly GCA_902168425.1. Lineage (NCBI taxonomy): Eukaryota > Metazoa > Chordata > Mammalia > Rodentia > Cricetidae > Peromyscus > Peromyscus attwateri. Next base: position 25,615 of record CABHPP010142962.1, on the reverse strand, counting down.
GGCGGATAGCTTTATTTCTTGTGCAATTTAAGCTGAGACCCTCCTTTTTTATACAGCCTTACTAACATTATAGACTCCTAACATTTTTACCTAACCACTTCTAGGAATGTAGTTTGAGCACATAAATTCCCCTTTTCTGATATATTAACCGATTTTAGCTCTCAGTTGACCTCTTCCTTTACCACTCCCTTTTTGAGTTGTAAAAGAAAGCCTGACAGTCACTGACTGAGGAAAACTCTTGTCTGCCTTTATGATCCTGTTAGAATTTAAGCCTGGTGACCTTGATTTGGCTAGAGCATTGCTATTGCATGGGTATATAATTATAAACCTCAGAGACTTAGAGAGGATTTTGACTGGAGAGTGTTGCGACCTGCACAGCCGGGAACCGAGAACTGGCGAGGGATGCCGAGGTTAAACAGCACTCTGGACACACCATGATTCTTCATCCAAAAAGAGCTCCTTTATTGACTATCCATCAGCCTTATATACCCTGCTGCTTCCTACTCTCCATGGGGTTGGGGTATGTTTCTCATGTTCCCATCTGCATCCCAGCAGCTCAGCCAAACAGGAAAACCACAAGCGAATCAGCAGAGAGCTGATTCTTGAAACAATGTTCCAGCAATAGCTATATCATAAACATTCTGTGACTTACTGACCACAGGAAAAGAGGAAGAACAAAAGGGCACCTTAGGGCAAGCAAACAGGCTATGCACAAGGCCTGTTCAGTGTCTGCTGCCAACATGTCCTCTCCTTTTCTTTTTTAAAGCACACAGATAGCCCCTGTCTTAGGTTACCTGTAGCACCCTGTCTGACTTACCCGTCCTCGGGGAGGCCCTTCTATCCCCTGCCTTAGGTCGTCAGCATGGCACAGGAGTTGCCCATCTTTGGGTACTATCTTTCCAACATTGTAACCACACCTGAGCAGATTCAGGGGGCTGCATAGCTAATAATGCTTGCTTGGTTGCCTGTTGGCCTCACCTAAACTGGAGATGCCATTGGTACACCATGAAGAATCTGAGCCCAAGACCCAGTATACACAGGATAAGTAGGGAAACAGACCCTGACCACCTAGTAACCCATCCAGCAATTTTTGACATAGCTTGCCACCAAACATTTTCACCAACAGAAGTGAGTCTAGTTTCATTAATACGAACAATGGCATGAACTAATTGCAAAGTAAAATTTACAAAAGTTGCATCCCATGGCCCTCTTAAGTAATCATTCAATTCTTTAACCTTAGCAGATGCATTCATAACAATATGAGGGGTTACACATATTTCAGAAAACCCATAGGCACATAACATATGTTGTCTAATTGTCCATTTAAAGTCTGTTGGATGTCCAAAGCACCAGCCACTCTTTCCAACAGGGCATTAATAGTGGTAGCCTGTTGCACTCCCTGGGAAATAGCCAATCCAGCTGCAGTGGCTGCAACAGCCGAAGTTGCAACGGCAGCAATTACAGCAGCAGTTATGCCAAGGTCCTGTCTGCAAGGGAAATTCTGCTGCATTCTGTTCCAGCGGCATCATGACAAAGGCAGGAATTCTCACCACCACAGCATGTGTGACATTAGGACTCCAGCAATTACTTAGGCTGCAATTCAAAGCTGAACAGTTTAACTCCTCCCCTCCCACACCCGAGCCATTCCAGAGAATAAGGAAAAAAATGGTATTGTTGAATCGAGCAAAGCATAGGGAATTACATAAATTCATGGTGACATTTATGCTTTGCACATCATGTTTAACATTACTAGCTGCAGTTCCAATAGTCCAATTAGAGGCAAAGACAGCAGGAAACACAGAGCTTTCAATACTTACTGGCAACAAAACTGGAGGATTCTTAACCAGGCTCCGTGAAGGGTCTGTGTAGACCCAAGGGCTAAGGACCATCAGCACCATCGGAATCATGAGGTTCTTCATGTTGAGATTCCTGTGTCTGTTCCACAGGCCGAACACACCGTTCTAGTATCCAGATTGGTTTCTCAGCACCTGGAGGGTATACACAAACTGCCCCCCTCACCCTAGCCAATAGCGGAGCCGGGGACTGCCATGTGCCTGTGGAAAGATCCTTCCACCTGACCAGAACCTCAGAGGGAGAGGGGCCCGAAAAATGCCATTGAGCAGCAGTATGCCCATGAACATCCACAAGTAAAAAATTTAAGATAAATAAAGTAATGGAAAGGAATAATTGTGGTCCCTGTACATCTCAACTTCTTTTGTTTTTTGCAAATAAGTCTTTAAATGTTTATGCGCTCATTCAATTATCACTTGTCCTTGAGGGTTATAGGGAATGCCAGTTTTATGAATTATATTCCATTGTGAACAAAATTTCTGAAAACTTTGGCTGGCATAAGCTGGCCCATTATCTGTTTTAATACACTGTGGAACTCCCATATAAGAGAAAGCAGCCAAAAGATGTTTAATTACATCTTGTGCATGCTCCCCCTTGTGAAGGGTAGCTACTATATAATGAGAATACATGTCCACAGACACATGTACATATGATAAAGTTCCAAAACTTGAAATATGTGTGACATCCATTTGCCAGATATCGTTGGGATGTAGGCCACGAGGATTAACACCTAATGATGGTACATGAATAAAAGGAGCACAAGTGGCACAAGTATATACAATTTTTAAGGCCTCAGTGCGAGTACAGCCAGTACGATGCTGTAAAGTTTGTGCATTGAGATGGAATTTCTGATGTAATTGAAATGCCTGATCAAAGGCGGTGACTACACAAGTGAAATGAGTAGCTACATCTGCAGCGGCATTGCCTTCTGCAAGCGCCCCTGGAAGACCAGAGTGCCCTCGAATATGGCCCACAAACAGAGGATGTTTTCTAGCCCAAATTAACCTTTGAATGGTCTGTAATTGAGAATGTACTGTGGACTGTTTTCCAATGTATGGAGTGGTTTCAATACTATGCATCATTTTGGCCACATGGCAACTATCAGTATAGACATTTATAGGTTCTAAAGAGTAAACTTGCAAAGCCAATTGTAAAGCTGTAATCTCAGCTTGTTGTGCAGACATGGAGGGCACTGCCACCCGCGTTACCTCATCCCCACTGAAGGCCATAGTAAAACCTCCTTTAGATGCATCAGTAAAAATTAAATGAGTACCCTTAATAGGTTCCTGTTTTACAATATGGGGAAAAATAAAACTACACACTTTAAAGCTTTCTATAAGTTTATGTTTTGGATAATGATTATCTATATAACCTGTGAAAGTATACAAGAAAAGGCACCAAGCTTCATGTTCTCTTTGCAAATAAATTAACATTTCTTGTGTATGAGGGAGTACAATGCACTCAGGAGACTTTCCAAACAAGGAATCCCCCATATATTTAGCTTTCCATAGGAGTTGAATTACCAAGTCATAATATGCATTCAAAGTTTTAGATGGGGATGCAGATAAATGCACCCAAAATATGGGTCCTGTTTACCAAAATACTCCTGTAGGTGAAAATTTAGAGGGAAGAATTAGCAATAATAAGGGTTTGGTATAATCTATTTGCTGCACTTGGAGTTCTTGTAGTGCTTGTTCTACCTTTCCTAAAGCGGCCTTGGCTTCCGCTGATCGGGTCCTTAAGGAAGTCGGAGAAGAATCTCCTTTTAAAACATCATAGAGAGGCTTAAGTTCTCCGGTAGGTATTTGGAATGAGGGGCGGAGCCATTGAATTTCCCCTAAAAACCTCTGCCAATGATGCAATGTCTTTAATTCTTCAATATGAAATTGTAATTTCTGTGGAAATATCCCTACAGAATTTATAGTATATCCCAAATACTGATAAGGAGCCATATTTTGTACCTTTTCTGGGGCAATCACTAATCCTGCAGCTGCAAGTGCTTGTTGCAAATCTGTATAAACTTGTAATACACAGTCTTAGGTGGATGCTGTCAATAATATATCATCCATATAATGTTTTTTTTTTCTTCATCCAAAAAGAGCTCCTTTATTGACTATCCATCAGCCTTATATACCCTGCTACTTCCTACTCTCCATGGGGTTGGGGTATGTTCCTCAGGTTCCCATCTGCATCCCAGCAGCTCAACCAAACAGGAAAACCACAAGCGAATCAGCAGAGAGCTGATTCTTGAAACAATGTTCCAGCAATAGCTATATCATGAACATTCTGTGACTTACTGACCACAGGAAAAGAGGAAGAACAAAAGGGCACCTTAGGGCAAGCAAACAGGCTATGCACAAGGCCTGTTCAGCGTCTGCTGCCAGCAGGAGAGGATTTTGACTGGAGAACTAGATGAATGAGATGGAAGATGAGGAAGAGCCAGATGGGTAAGAACTAGATGGGTAAGAGCGAGAGAAAAAAGACTAAGATGGGGCAGAACTAAGATGAGAGACTTAAGATATAACTTAGAGGAGACAGTAGATAAAGGTAGAGAGAAATCAGGCAAGAAAGGAGCTAGGCATGAGAACAGAACTGAAGCTGTGTAGATAGGATTTATCCCAGAGGAATAAAGTAGATGGACTGAGAGCTCAGTGTACCTAGATTCTTTTCCTGAAAATAATTCTCACCATTTGTAGCTTCTCTTCTGGGTCCCTAGGAAGAAGATTATTAAGGCAAGTCCTTAATAACATTTGGGAGTAGTTAAATAGGAATTATAGTAAGATATCACTACAGCCTCGCAGTATGGATAAAGAGTCCAGTGGTTGTTAAGGTATAGAACAACTTCCTTGTACAAATTTGCTTGTAGGAGTTTAATGCTACCACAACTGTGGAAAAGTGTCTGACCCTTTGTTATAAACACATTTCCAAGTGCTTACTCAAGAAAGAATAAAAATATATCCTCCTGCAAATAATTTTTAAATGTTAATAATAACAATGCACACACACACACACACACACACACACACACACACACACACATTCTTCAAACTAATAGGCCAAATGTGCATTAATTGATGAACATACAAATTAGCTGAGATATAAATATACATGGAATATTCTTTAGCAACATATAATATGGATAAATATCAACTGAATGACCTCACCACTGATTTTTTTCCCTTGCCTTATTATAACTCTATTCCATTCCCAGCTCATAGCTTGAGATTGACAAAAACAATATACTTAATGTGTGCAATTTGATATTTTGAAATATGCCATTGTGAAATAATTGCCATCAAGCTAATTAGCATGTCCATCATCTCACATAGATTCCATTATCTTTTTTTCTGTTCAGAACACTTAAGAACTAATCTTTTAGCAAATTTCAAGTATATGGCATAGTACAATACTAGCCATAGTCACTTTACTGTGCTGAAACTCATCTGCCACGATTTAAACTTTGTACACTTGGAGCAGCATCTTTCCATTGTACCCCCACTGCTCAGCCCCAATTCTCAGAAACCACTATCGTGTAGTACTTGGTGCACATGAATTTAACCACTTGAGGTGCCTCATGTAAGTAAGATCATGGAGCATTTGTCTTCATGTGTCTGGCTTAGTGGACTTAGCATAAAGCTCAGGTTCTTCCACGCTGTTGGAAATGGTAAGATATTTCTGTTCTTTTCCTGTTCTTTTCTCACAGGTCATTAAGTTTGTTTTCATAGCCTAGCTCTTGTGAATTCTGCTGTAGTGTTCATAGGAACGCAGAGTTTTTTAAGATACTGATCTACTACATATTTTATACTACTAAGGATGTATTTATCCAACAAGTGCATTCTTCATTGGAGAATGTAATTTTATTTTAAGACCTTTGGTTTCTTCTCCTTTTATGTTTCTGTCAACTAAAATAGTACTTTGCAGCATTTTTTGTCTGGTTTGAACTACTATAACAAAATATAATATTAGGTGCCTTTTTAATAACAGAAATTTTTCTGTTTCTGGAAGTTTGAAAGTCCAAGGTCAGGGGAACAGCAGATTTCATCTCTGGTCCCTCTTTCTGCTCAAAAGCACTGACTATGTCATCAAGTGGTGGAAAGATTATGCCTGATCTCTGGAATCTCTCTCATAAGAACACTAAAGCCATTTACTAGGATTCTACCATCATGATATAATCATCTCCCAAAAGTCTTATTTACTAACACCACCCTCAGTGTTAGAATCACAACACAGGAATTGAGTGGTAACACTAACTAGGAAAATGAGATTTACGAATTTTCTATAGCTGTTCAGCATTTGGTCTACTACATTCTTATTTTTTATGTCTAGAGAGAACTACATGATGTAATTCCTACTAGATCTTTAATATTAGGAAGTTATGTGATATCCACCCAAGAGTGAAAGCTGCCACTCAGCTAACTGCTCAGGATTAGTGTCTGTGGTTGAAATAAATTTAATGAAAAGGAAGAGGGAAGACACAGACCATGGAGTCCTCAGCAGGAGAGGCAGCACAGAAGGATTCCAGTGTGCTGAAGTGATCACAGCTAAAACCAGTTTCCCAGCTCAGCTGCATTAGGAGTCAGCTGTTGTTGTTGTTTGGGGTTTTTTACTCTTTTAAGGGGGACCACCACTTAGATCCCAAACAAATCACACACAGAGGCTTATTTTTAATTATGAATGCCTGGCCTTAGCTTGGCTTAGTTTCTAGCCAGCTTTTATTAACTTTAAATTAACCCGTCTATCTTTTGCCTCTAGGTTTTTCCTGTTCTCTTACTTCTGTAAATCTTACTCTTACTCCGTGGTTTGCTGTGTAGCTGGGTGGCTGGTCCCTGGGTCCTCCTCCTTCTCTGGCTACTTCCTTCTCTTCACTCCTCCATCTCTTTTCTTCTCCTTCTATATCTTCTCTCTGCCTGCCAGCTCTGCCCATCCTTTCTCCTGCCTTGCTATTGGCCGTTCAGTTCTTTATTAGCCCATCAGGTGTTTTAGGCAGGCACAGTAACATAGCTTCACAGAGTTAAACAAATGCAACATAAATATAAGTAACACACCTTAAAATAATATTCCCCAACAAGCTGTGGTTCTACCAGGTCCAGTTGGCCTGGCTGAGTAAGACATCATCAAAGCCATCTCTGAGATCTGTGAGGAAGGCTTCTTCTTTTGTATCATCAGTAACTTCATACCAAGCTATGTCCTTGGTGTCCCTGAAGGCTAGAATGAGATGGATCCATGCTGCCTGGGACAGATATATTTGCTGCTTCTCACCCTGTCAACCCACTGAAACTGAGGTTTCAGAGGTACCCAGTGTCAAGTGACCATTGTTCTGCGACAGGAGACAGGCTGTTTTCTTTATTTCATTGTGTGATAGGGCCCTTCCTGGATTGCATGAAGCAGGTGATGGGGTTACTGTATGATCTACATGCAGGCTTGGATGCCAGCCTGGTAGAGGATACTGCAGGGAGTGGGGAATGCTAGTCCATCAAGACCCATGTAAACTCAGGTGAGCAGCTCTCAGTTATGTTGTCAACTTGAAGTGTGTTCTGCCCCGGCAACCCTGTAAAGCACAATAAAATGGGCTTCCTCTTTTCTAAAATATTGTGGAAATATTATCAAGGTGTTAAAAATCTTGATGATCAGAGCAAGACTGTCAGCTTGGTGAAGTGGTGTATGCCTGTAAGCCAGCAGTCAGGAAGCTGTAACAAGACAACAGCCATGACTTTGAGGCTAGTCAGGAGTACTTAATGAGTACAATGTCAGCCACAGTTATATAATAAAACTGTGTTTTATACAGCAACCAAATGTAATGGTCACAGCTAGTATTTATTTTTAAAAAGTATTTCTTTAGATGTTAGATGCCATGTTTTTTATGCCTAGCACACCTCTCCACTCAAATCCTCCCCTCTTCACCTGTGTGTGTGTGTGTGTGTGTGTGTGTGTGTGTGTGTGTGTGTAACAACTGATGAAAGTAGTGGTCATGAGGGGCATATGGGAAGTAGATGGTTTGAATAAGAATGGCCCCCACAGGCTAATATATTTGAATGCTTATTCCCTACTTAGTAGAACTGTTTAGGAAGGGTTAGGAGGTATGGCCTTGTTGGAATAAGTGTGGCCTTGTTGGAGGAGGTGTGTCACTGGGGATGGGCTTCGAGGCTTCAAAGCCCACACCAGTTCCAGTGTCCTTCTCTCTATCCTATAACTTACTGATCAGATGTGACCTCACAGCTACTGATGCAAGCATCATGTCTGCCTGCCTTGATGATCATGGACTGACACTCTCAAACTGTGAGCATCGCAGTTAAATGCTTCCTTCTATAAGTTTCCTTGGTCATGTGTCTCCTCATAGCAATAAAATAGTAACAGGGTTTGGAATGAGTAAAAGTAAGAGGGAAATGATGTAATTATGTTATAATCTCAAAAAATAATGCAAATAATTATAAAAGTATTGCCCAGAGCAAACAAAAAATCATCGTTGTCTTCACCATGCATTCTTATCTTTCCCTGTTCCCTCCTCCCTGCTTCAACCACACCCAGATATTGAAGGTGACACAAGACTTGAAATAGAAATGAATGAGATTTGTTTTGTACAAAAAAATAAAGGACACAGAGGGAAGGAACTTGAAAGAGCTACAGACAGCCAGATGTGGTAGCACATATCCATAATCTCAGCACTTAGGTATTAAAGGCAGGAAGATCAGGAGTTTAAGACCAGCCTCTGCTATAGAGTGAGTACAAAGCTAGCTTGGGTTACCTGAGGCCAGGTCTCAAAACTAAAACAGAAATAAAAGACCAACTAAAAAGACCTTTCCTGCTTCACCCCTCCACAAACAAAAGTAAATCCACGGACAGTCTGTTGAGCATATAAGCGAAGTGATTACAAGTTTCAAGGTGCCCTCTCTTGGTTTAGCATGGCCAATGAATGGTGCTCATGTCTCTGAGAAAACTGGGAGAAGCACTTTATCAGTCACCCTCTTGCTGAGGCTACAAGTACAGTATTTGTGATGATTTGATACCTTACTGTGTGTAGAAAACTTCCAACCCTGACAGAAAAGACTGTCTAGCTGGATAATCTGTTCATGAAGAAAATAATCTCCAGTGTTGTGCTGCCCTGGTTTCTACAAAATGAAAAGGTGTCATCTTCCACATCCCAGATTTCCTACCAGGTGACAAAGGAGCCTACATTCTTCATGGAAATTACAATCCCCAGGAAACACTGAGTCTTCCAGTCATGCCTGAAAGCATACCCTGAGTAGATTCTGCCCTATGACATTGCAGCCCTGGCTTGGTTCTTCTCAGAATACAGACCAAGACCTGGGTCCCATCAAAACTTAACTCCCTTGTGCTTTTGTATAAGAGGTCATGCTTCACCCATGACTCTCTTTGGTTCTGAAATTTAGTCTAACCCAACAGGTCTTTCTGGGGTTAAGAGGCCACATAGGCCTATGGCATAATGCACTGTTGGCCTCTTTGGGGCGATAAAACCTCTCCTTTACTAATCAGGCAGTCAAGTGGTTATCCAGACCTAGAAAGCTGATCCCCTGGGCCAACAGGAAAGTTCCTATCACGGTCTTGCTTTCCACCCTCAGCAACTGTGATGCTTATGCTCTCCAGTTGAATTGTTCATTCACAAGTCAAGTGTTACTCCCCTCCAGCAGACCCATAGAAGACCCACCACAGTCCTCCAGGAACTGTGAACCCACAGAGGATTTAAAGTGCCTCATACAAAACAGATATGTGGTCCCGTCAACAGTGGAATTCTCTACCACAGCATAAGTGAGCCTCAGTTCACGGCCTCTGTCTGCTTGTTGGGACCCTTGTGCTTCCCACTCTGCTCCTGACTTGTCTGTGTCAGGCGCTGACAGTGAGTTCCTACTTATTCATAATGCTCATCATTCTGTCTGTGTTGTGGCTGCTACCAGGTTCACTTGAAACCCATGGCTTCCTTGGCCCTTTCATAAATGAAACTGCAGATTCTACAGGCCATTAAAAGTGTTGGGCATATCCTTAAATAACCTCAAAGAGTATATGTGTTTATTGTTCTCATTGTGTCTATCAAAATTATGTCAAAAACTGAGTTCAGAATATTTAGGATTTTCAGATACTTTGTAAACTGAAACTACCCAGTCAGTGATTAGAGGGGCCTAAGTCCCTACAGATGGTCAACTTTGCAATCCCCCATCTAGTACTGATTATATAGCTCTGGCCAGGAGAATTGATGTCAAAGCCTACCTCTGGTTTTCCATTTAGAAGATTCTAGAATATTTCAGGGATTTCTTGGCCCTAAATCAAGTGCAGTACAATTGGACACAAAAGATGGGGAATTTAGTGCTGTGGGCTGTTCTGTATGGCAAATGTGTTCCTAATAAAGCACTGATTGGCCGGTGGCTAGGCGGGAAGTGTAGGCGGGACTAACAGAGAGAATAAAAAGAGCAGGAAGGCAGAAGGAGCCTGCCTGCCTGCCTGCCAGCCAGCAACCGCCAGGACAAGCAGCATGTAAAGATGCCGGTAAGCCATGAGCCATGTGGCAAGGTATAGATTTATGGAAATGGATAACTTAAGATATAAGGACAGTTAGCAAGAAGCCTGCCACGGCCATACAGTTTATAAGCAATAGAAGTCTCTGTGTTTACTTGGTTGGGTCTGAGCGGCTGTGGGACTGGCAGGTGAAAGAGATTTATTCTGACTGTGGGCCAGGCAGGAAAACTCTAGCCACAATTTAACAATGATATCACAAGAGGGAAGGAGCTGTAATAAACTTCTTAGGAGCTCAGAATACAGAACCCAGCAAGACACCCGACCCACACCATGATTCAGCCTTCTTAAGCCTCTGGAGTACACTGTCACTTTGTTTTACTAAATAAACTTCTGCTTAAACTGTCTCTATCACTGTATCTCTGGCTAGATTCTTTCCTTCCAGAATTAAGGAACCAAGAAAGACTTCTGTCCAGTTACAAGGTATCACTGTAAATGGAAATTTACAGACTTGACCTTAAGTGATTAGTCAAACAAATATTGTGTGCAATTACTTTCAGCCTATGAGTATAAGGGACATATGAAATGAAATACATGAATTTCAAGTTTAGGTTTGAATTTCATTTCAAAACATCACATTCTTTACATGCAAATATTAAAAAAACAAAAGCATAAAGTAAAATCTAGAAATATAAAATTTTATATATAGGTACAAATATATAAATTATTATTTCAGAAGAGTATGGAAGTAAATTATAGAATTGGAGTTAAGGAAAAAGTTGTTTTAACAAGGATCAAGAGGATATCAGAATCATAAAGTAGAATTTAATGAATTTCAAACTAATTATATATGAGACCTTGTCTCTAATGTTGGAAATCCAACTTTGCTTATGGAGTGGCCAAAAGGATTATTAAGTAAGACTGTAGAGAAGAAAACAGACTGTCAAACAAAATATGAGGGGTAGTCACAGTACATCAGACCACTTGAAGCAGAGAAATGAAAACCATGCCACAGAATAAAACTGATATGAGATGGGTAGAAACATAAGCAGACCAGCACATAGGTTGTGGGTGCAAGGTGATTTATAGGAAATGTATAGCATCATTTCTGTGTGTGAGGAAGTAAGGCAGTTGAGGCATCAGACCCTTTAAACAGTCATATGATTATATTATTCCTCATTTTCTATCAATAGGTAAATGAAAGGGACTCTTTCTGAGAATATTCTCTGTTGTGGACCACTGGCAACTGAATTTTTTTTTTTTACAATTACAATGAATCTCAGCTTTTGATGGATTTTGATGGTATAAGAAATCAAGAGTTCTTGGGCACATCTGGTTTTGGCTAGAACTCTGATTCTGGTCTTTGGTGTCTATTTTTTCGTGTCTCTAACAAGTCTACTTCATATTTCTATCTTACCTCACTCCACTCTTCACTTTTATGATCTTTAAATTTCTCTCCCTCAGAGTTTAGACCTTCCTTTAAATCCTTAAAGCTAGCTAAAAAACAGTCCACATATCATTCATCTATAGTAGCCCCCCAACACCCCTTGTTTAGAGACAATGTTTCTTTACATGGTATTAGCTGGTCTGGAATTCACTAGGTAGACCATACTAGCCTTCAAATTGATGCAGTCCACCTGCTTCTGAGTCCCAAATTTTGGGACTACAGGTGTATGTCACTATGCCTGATCAACCTAGCCTTTTGATGGTTCTGTTCTCTTGAAGTTCTGGCCTCACCCAAACTGGTTTGCTTTCCTCTCATGAAGTGCTGAACTAAATTCCTTCAGCACCCCTACCCTGAGCTTTACCAATGGAGGAGATGTAGCTCTGAAGTTTGGAATCAAGGGGTGATATAGATTAGCTTGTCTTGAAATCAGAAGGAGTGAAGAGTCATCTGTAGAGGGGAAGATACACATAAAGAATATTTTGATGTTTGTAAAAATGTGGGAGGAGAGAGAAAGCAGGAGGAAGAGAAGGAAGAAGAGAAGGAGGAACTAAAAGAAAAAGTTAAAAGCCAGTGATTTGTCTTAGTTAAGGTTTCTATTGCTGTGAAGAGACACCATGACCATGGAAACTCTTACAAAGGAAAACATTTAATTAAGGCTGGCTTACAGTTTCAGAGGTTTAGTCCATTATTATCATGGCAGGAAGCATGGCAATGTGCAGGCAGACATGGTGCTTGAGAAGGAGCTGAGAGTCTTACATCTTGATCCACAGGCAACAGGAAGTAAACTGTCTTGCTGGGTGTAGCTTGAGCATAGGAGACTTCAAAGCCCACCTCCACAGTGACACACTTCCTTTTACAATGCCACCCTATTCCAACATGTCCACACTTCCTAACAGTGCCATTCCCTTTGGGGGATATTTTCTTTCAAACCACTATATTCTACTCCCTGAATTCCAAAGGCTTGTGGCCATATCATAATGCAAAAATGCATTCAGTCCAACTTCAAAAGTCTCCATATACTTTAACAGTTTAAAGTTCAAAGTCTCTTCTGAGATTCATGAAATCTCTTAACTGTAATCACCTGTAAAATTAAAATAAAAAAGTGGTCACATACTTCCAACGCATAGGATATTCATTACCATTACAAGACATAGTAGGGGAAGGGAGTAAAGTGAGGAAATACCAGATCAAAGCAAGACAGAATACTAGCTGGGCAAACTCTAAACCCTGTATCTCCATATCTGATGTCAAAATGCTCTTCAGATCTTCAACTCTTTTTTTTTTTTTTTGAGACAGGGTTTCTCTGTGTAGCTTTGCCCCTTTCCTGGAACTCACTCTGTAGCCCAGGCTGGCCTCAAACTCACAGAGATCCACCTGGCTCTGCCTCCCGAGTTCTGGGATTAAAGGCATGTGCCACCACCGCCTGGCCAGATCTCCAACTCTTATCAGCTTTCTTGACTGCAACACACTTCTCTCTCTTGAGCTGGTTCCACTCCCTGTTAGCAGCTTTCCTTAGCAGGTATCCCACAGCTCTGGCATGTCTAACATTTTGGGGTCTCCAAAGCAATCCAGGCTTCACCTCACAGCTTCACACAACAGCCTCTCTGGGCCTCCATTCAGGGACACCCCTGATACATGCCTGGACTCAGCAGCTTTCCTTAGACTTGTATGTTGCAGGATATTTGTTTGCACTGCCACTCTGTGACTGACAATAAAATTTACCTTGAATCAGAGGGTGGAGTCAACAGTTGACTGACCTGAATTTGGTTTTGGGCACAGGGAGATATAGGAAGGGGATTAGAGAGATTCGTGGTCCTTTTTGATCTGAGCACTGTGGAGAGTTAGGGTCAGCTGATTGTTCCTTCATTGCTCTTTGGATTTATCAGGTTTTTACCCCAGTATTTGACTCTTGAGTTTTTATCGATCTTAGAATAACTTAGGTAAACACATCACTTAGAGGCAAATTCCATAGTTCCTTTCTTTTATCCTTAATTCTAAAGCCAGAACCATGTGGCCAAAGCAGCCAAGTTCTGCTGCTTACTGGGGCTGGAACATGGCCCCCCTTTTCAATTACATCTTCACCAGCTTTCTGTTTTCCATGGTGTCTTTCACTGCCTCAGACTGATTGTTCTGGAACTTGCTCTGTGGACCAGGCTGGCCTCAAACTCAGACATCTGCCAGCCTCTGCCTCTAGAGTGCTAAGATTAAAAGCATGTACCACCACATCCATCTCTAAGCTTTTCCTTAATTCCTTTTCACAAGCTGGAAATTTAGCTGGGTAGGATCTTGCCCTGAGGTCACCACTCCCTTTATTCCATTTCTTGATCTGTTTATCGCCTTGAACATAGGACTTAGCTCCATTCCACTTCCTGGTGCCCTTTTTCTTCTCAAAGTGTACACTTTATAGTTTTACTTGTTCGGTTTGTTCTTTTTTATTTTAAATCTTCATTAGAGCTACCACTCATAACCACACGACAGAGCCTATACTAGGCTGTTTTGAGATTTCCTTTGCCAATGGAATTAATCCAAACTCTTCAATTTGAACTCAGCAGACTTTTAAGACAAGTGCAAAAAGCAGCCACATTTTCACCAAAATATCACAAGAATGATCTCTAGGCAACATACTAAAATTCTTCTCTTCTGAATCCCCTTGAGCCAGGCCTGAACAGTTCAAATCACACCCATCTACACTGTCTTCCATGCTCCTATTAGGATGGCCCGTTAAGCAGTGCTTAAGGTGTTCAACTACTTTTCTAATCCACAGTACCAAGGTCCATATTCCTTCAAACAAAAGCACAGTCAGGCCTATCACAACAGCACCTCAGTCCCTGACAACAACTTCTGTCTTAGCATTTCTATTGCTGTGAAGAGACACCATGACCATGGAAACTCTTATAAAGCAAAACATTTCGTTGGAGTGGCTTACAGTTTCAGAGGTTTAGTCCATTATCATCATGATGGGACATGGAGGCATGCAGGTAGACATTGTACTGGAGAAGGAGCTGAGAATCCTACATTTTGATCCACAGGCAACAGGAAGTGAACTGTCTTACTGGCAGTATCTGGAGCATGGGAGACCACAAAGCCTACCCCCACAGTGACATACTTCCTCCAACAAGACAACACCTCCTAATAGTGCTGCTCCCTTTGGGGGTCATTTTCTTTCAAACCACCACATGATTATCCAACTCAGATTTTGGAATTGAGGCTAGCCTTAAGCTAATACCATTTGTCATGTTTCTTCATTGTGTTTTATATGACAAAAATGAATATGGTATTGGAATTTTTTGCTTCTTCTTTTTTTTTTTTGTTTGTTTGCTTTTTGAGACAGAGTTTCTCTGTGTAGCTCTGACTGTCCTGAATCTTGCTCTCTAGACCAGGCTGGGCATAAACGCAGAGATCAGCCTTCATCTGGCTTCTGAGTTTTGGGATTAAAGGAGTGTGTCACCACACTCAGCAAGGTATTTTAATTATTATTCAAATTTATCTGAGAAATTATATACTAAAGTTTGGCCTTACATACCTTTGCCTCAATCACTTGGCCATAATAACTAGATAGCGAGGAGAGAAAAGAATCCTGTAAATAAATGAAATTTACCTACTCTATGTCTTCTCTGTCTCTCTGTCTCTGTTTCTTGCCTCTTTCTCTGTTTCTCTGTACCAGTGTTTGTGTGTGTCTGAGTGTGGGTGTGTGGGCATACAGGTGTGGCCACCCAGGGAGGCATGTGTGGAGGCCACAGATTGCCATCCAGTCATCTTTCTCACTGTTTAAGGCAGGATCTCCACTGAACCCTGAACACTCCGTTTTATCTAGACTCCCAGGATTCTCTTGTTCTTCACCTCCCAGCTCTCAGGTTAGCATGTGCACTGTGACACCTGGCTTTAAAGCTGGTGCTAGGGGTCCAAACTCAAGTCCTTATGCTTATGTAGCAAACACTTTATCCATTGTCCCATTTCCCCAGCCTTGAAAGTTAATTTGATTAGGTACAGTATTGGTCTCAGTGCAAAGGTCTTATTCTGATTCTTAAGCCCCACCCACTGAAGGAAACTGAAGGAACAGTTCATGTGTGTGTGTGTGTGTGTGTGTGTGTGTGTGTGTGTGAATGTAAAATTCTATTTTTCTGATCATTAGTGGCAACTTAAAACACAAAATGTAATTTGATTGTTGTACTCAGACTTCTTATCATGTAGCCATATAAACCTATTGTTACATGGAAATTCGAACATAAGACCCCTATATTGGAGTCTAAATTTATATCTTTGAAGATGTCTAGATATTGGCTTAATTCCTCTCCTCCCCACTCCCTTGCCAAAGACAACTAGATTCTAACTCCAAATTTTTTGACTACTTGTGCAAGCAGAAAGATTTCCATCATCTACATGCTGCACAAGACAAACCATCCAGTCTGAAATATGTTGGTTTCAGTGTTACCTCTGTAACAATGAGACTCACCTAGGGAGATGTGGCTGGACCTAGATTTCCTAATTGGATTGGGAGGCAAATCACTGAAGTTTTTTCTAATGCTTATTACCCCACTTGGAAAAAAATGACAATGATAATTCTACCCTAGTTTTGTTGAAAATTCTTAAATGTTTCTATATTCATTTATACATGGTCTGTTTTTAAAGATTTGATACACTTACTCTGTTGTTAATAATGTTTCAATGAAATCTTATTAAAAATTGCTGTATTTTCTCAATTTTTGAAATTATAACAAAAGTCTCAATTTTACTAAGAGTGTAGATTATCAGAAAATACTACTTTTAATAGTATTTATTTTACTTAGTATATTTTTGGAAATGCAGTGATTACATGCTAAGAATTAAAAGCAAATAAGCCATATGCAACTAAATAAATTATCTGTTGTGTCAACCATAACATTAATCATGTAGCTAAAGTACTAATTAGATGTGACTTCCAAGGCGTTGGATGCTTTGTAATTATGTTTACAATGGAGTCTGTGCCTTTTGAAGTTTCTTTTTAAGTCTTCCGAGTTATCAATTTCTCTGCTCTGGGATATTTTCCTATATTTTATAACATTGTTATGTTTGTTTTCTAAATAAAAGAGTAATTTTATGAAGGTCTTGTCTCTATCTCCAATCTCATTTTGGTTTAAACTCATCAAGCATTCTGAAACAGAACAGCCCCCACCTCCAGAAACATTCATGGGTATTTTTGCATCTGGTTTCCCAGATTCTCTCAGAGTTCTGTTCTTTCCTGTACCTGAGACTCCCCTGGTCATTATGTAGCCATATTCTTGTTTTCTCGGTGATACTCTAGCACTGAGTTTCTGTTTCTTCGTCTCATATGAGATTACTGGCAGTTTTCTGCTTTCCTTTGTTCTTGGTGAAATACAACTGTCTGGTCTTCTCATCTGTAAGGGTAAATGTCTGCAGATGTCTATGGAGTACAGAGAGGCAGAGAGACTCTACTGACACATATTTATATGTGTGGCATTATGAGGTTGAAGTTTTATTCCACTTTCCTTTTGTATAACATCTGCCATGTTATAACACTTACACTCTATGCTGCAATAATGCTTATTGATGATTGCTGGTCTCATATAGATGCAACGAACACACTAATAGCCAAGGAAGACCAGCATTGCTTTGATTTTTTGATAACCACTCTTCCTCTTTTGTGGAATAGAAGCACAATCAGCTTGTTTGACTAGACTAAAATATAATCTCCTGACACTGGAAAAATGTCTGGATTTCGTATTAATCATGTGGTTTGCTACTATTTCATTTAAGTGTTGCTTACTTATATATAATTTATTCTAATAATCTAATTCAAAGGAGTAAAATTTTCCAGGGAAGTTGCATTTTGCTGGTTAGAAAACAATTTCACTGGATTAAAGGCAGGCAACTTAAAGCCTAACTTTGAATAGGGTGTTTTCTTATCATGCTCCTTCCCAAAGATTTGAAGCCAGAGAGCACAGCCCACAAAGAGGCTGAGTCCATTTGATATGTTGATAGAGTCGTGGTCCATAAAGGTTTCCTTGTGCAGGTTTTCTCTCAGCATCACTAAGTTTGGTTCCTGAGAATCATCACCAAGGCAGAGCATCACCGGATCTGTTGCAGCACAAATTCTGGGAGTGTTTCATTTCCACCAAAACAGTTTCTCCATGGTTTACATATTTAGATCCCTTTTTTCATTTTGGGGGACTTTTAGTGCCAACAATTGTACAAATCATTAAATGGGCTTGGGATTTGTTTCTCTTTCCATACCTGCTACTACTGCATTAGTTATAAAAGGGAGTAGGCAAGAATCAAAAGTACTAATAATAGCAATAGAAAAAAATTTATTGTTTTCTTATTTATATTTTTTATACAGTGTATTTTGATCATGTTTGATCATCCCCTCTCCTACTCTTCCCAGATCCTCCCTGCCTGCCTTCCTACCAGACCTTATGTTCTTTCTGTGAACTTAAAAAAAAAAAGCCAAAACAAAAAAGGCAAAACAATGGTATACACACACACACACACACACACACACACACACACACACACCCCAAACCATGGAATTCACTTTGCCTTGTGTTGGCTGACTATTCCTGGACATGAGGCCTGTCCTGGAGTGTAGTTGATATACGATGACACTCCACTAGAGGAAAAAACTTTTTTTTTTATATATCAAGTATAAAGGAAAAAAAAAAACCAAAAAACCAAAACAAAACAATCAAATCTTGTCTTTCCTCTTTTTAAGTTCTGTGTATGATGACTGAATAAACCAAAAGGCAGATTAACAGAGAACGTATATTTTTATTTAATAATTTTACAGATACAAAGGAGACTTCATGAGCTAAAGAAGATCAAAAGAAGCAACTATTCCTAAGAACTTTGAAATTTTAGAAGTAAAGAATACTAAACTGTGAAAATTGATAGTACAAAGGGAAAAGTTAGTTTTAGCTTGTAAGGTATAATAATTTTTGAGAAAGTAAAATATATGTTGGAAATTAATGAAGGGTTCAGGTCACATTACCAGGCTTGCTTATACTGATCCATTTCAGCATCCACTCAAGTGTCAAGTGTTCAGAATAGTCTTATCTCCCTACTTTGGGGATGGTTTTGCACATGTGAGGGATTTGCTATGCTGCGGAAAGTTGGAGAGTTCTTCCTATACTTACTGTTCCTTCATTATCATTAGCTCAAATGCCTAATATGCCTAAATGACAAGCAGAGAAGGTACATTAGGAGAAAATACATCGAAAAGAACAGATGTAAGCACACTGCCTCAAATTCAATTAAATTTATCTTCTAACCTTGTGAATATGCCAGTCCTACCAAATGGTAGAATCTCAGTTGTCTGATGGGTAGTGCTGGTGTCTTCTGTTCACATGTGTAAAATAGATACTCTATGTCATATAATTTTTAGTAAGCAGCATTTTCTCACAGTGACTATAAACACTTCTCTTTGTACAGTAGTTGTGTATTTACAGGGTGATAATTTTGGAGTATAATAGACCATAAACAAGAAACACTCCATGAGTTTTTTCTTAGGCATTAGGGTCTCACCTGCAGGAAGGATAGCAGGATGTTCTTGTCTGGTGGTAGATGCTATCCCTTCACTTATCCATCTGCTACCATGAGTCTACTTGATGATCATACTGGCAGAGACTAATGTAATTCAGATTTTTGATATTAGCTAGATACTGACATTATTAAAAATCAGACTGATCAGTTAACATGACAAAAGTTTGGACAGCTGTTGTAAGGCACTATAAAAATTGTGCCTCACTTAGGAAAACAGTACGGCTGATAGGAAAGACAAGTTTGAAACAAAGCCCCTCCCAGAAGATCAGAGGTTGAGCAGAATAGATTGAGGAGAGAGGAAGAGAGAGGAAGATTTGTATTAAGAATATTTTCTCCCTCAGGTGAGTGAGAGGCTAAAAGAGGCAAAAGAGAGAAGTAAAGTTTCTGGATTTGTGGTCTTGGGAAAAATCTGTCTACTTTGTGATGTCATCAGCTTCTAGGACCTTGAACTGACTCTGAAATCCTTTCTATGAGGTCACCTGTGGAGATGGTATTCCAGCTGTTCTGGGAATGTTGGTGAGTATAGCTAGGCCATGGTTTACTTGAATGTAGGAGGAGTGTCTGTTATTATAATGGAAGTGCAGGTGGTGAGGAGTTCCTCATAAGGCCCTTCCAAGCAAGGTAACAATGCATGGTATTTCCTAAGCTTCTTGATATACACTTGACTTCTTGACTGAAAGCGATGACAAGAATTGTTGTTCAATGAGGCCATCCTTTGTTCACCCACAATATACCACATACATATATATGTATATATATATATTTTTTCTTTTTTCTTTTTTTGGGGACCCTGCTAAGTATAAAGTCACCAGAAGCATTTATGCTCAAAACCAAAGTTTTTATTATTATAAAGGCAGGTCGAATTTAGTTATTTAAGCCCAATTGCTTAACTGAAATTTTTCCCTAAGTATTTTTTTAACTTTTATGTTTAGATTTTATGTCTTACTCGTCCTGATTATTAAGGATGCTATCAATTATAAAATTATTTTGAGTATAAATACTTATTGTGAACAAATAGCTTATTTATAGTGAAAAATGAGTTTCCTGATCAAATCCAATCTATAATGGAATGTCAAGGTGAGGAATAATCTCAGTTACTAATACCTTTGCACTGTCATAGTGTTGGCATGAAGACTTGGATTACATTCAGTCCATCCACTGAACACGTGGTGAATAACTTAGCAACGTGAATAGCTGAGGGCAGGAGACAGGTCTGGAAGATCATGCGGAGTGTCATCAGAGCACTGTGAGACCTCATAAGGGCAGAATGGTTTCCTCCTGAAAGTTTGTAATATTTATAGTTAGTGAAACAGGAAAGTATTTGCTCAGGATTCTAATGCTGGGGCGGAATCAATTACATTTTAGTTCCTTATTTCTCACTCCTTGTGTGTGTATCTTATCCAGTGGGAAATAAGTGCAAACCAATGATGAAAACAAAATAGACCACAAGAAAATTTTCTAGCCCAGGGTAAGAACCACCTACTGATTGTTCAATAACCTTATATATTTTCCCCCAGATTTCCTGAATGTAAATAATATTAATCAGTATAAAGTAAGTGTGCAAACTGGGTGGAGAAAGGAAACAAGGGGTCAGCTTTTCAGCTGCATATAATAGCAAATACGTCAGTTTATTCTCAAGAGATTCTGTCTTCCCAGGTGCAGACTTGGTGGTGGATAAATTGTGATAGTGGATAAACTGTTTAGAAGGAAAAGGGATAGTTTGTAACAGGAATATCAGAAAAAATGAAAAATCCCTAGATTTCAAATACTATTATCAGCATGATAGACTCCAAAATCCTATACGGAATAGTGAATTGGAGCAATTTTCTTGTTTCCCAGTGTGCATGGTCCAGTGATAATTTTATTTAATTGACCACACTCTGCAGGCCAATATTTGGGAGGCTTATCTAAAAATTTCTTGCTGTTGGCTGACTCTGACGCCTCCAGGATGTCAGCGGTAGTTTCAGGAGTAAGCAGGGTATCCTGGGCAATAATGATGAACCATCCTGGTGAAATCAAACTTCTCTGAAGTTCTGTGACTTGGGCCGATAAATTGAACGAATAGGCAAATGAGAGCAAAACAAACAAAATTTATTTAATATTTTCTTGCGCACAGGAAAAATTCAAAGAAGAAACATGTAAAACAAAGAATTTTAGGAAAAACTGACAAGACATAGGAAAGGCCTCTAGAGGGAGTAATTTACAGGGAAGTGACTAGGATGTATGTGGGGCAAACTCACTGTCAATAAAGAACATGCCAAAGTTTTGACTTGCACAAATTCATTCTAGCATGTGCTCCCAGTCTCCAGCTGTAGGATATCCAGGGAGGTTATCCAGGATGTGGTTCATATCGTCTCCTGGGGGAGATGAGAGAGCCCTTCCCTCATTGGCTTTTGCTTAGTCCTTTTTAGGAGCTTTAGTGCCTTTAAAATGGCAAACATTGTGTTTAAGGGTGGTGTGTTCTGAACCCCTCCAGAAGTGTTATGCCCATGTTTTTTATGCACACTATTTTGCTGCACTATCACAAAGAAACCTGTGTACTAGTTCTTTATCACTCCCATTTTGTAGTTAAACACATAAGAGCTCTAAAGTATACTGAAGTGAAATATTTGGACAAGGTAATTTGAGATTTGGTCTTATCTCAATGTTGACACCATTGGTCCTAACCTAGAATATTTAATTGGTAGTTAAGACATTCACTAACATTACTTGTACATTCTTCAAGAAGGTAAGAGTTTTCTTCTGGTTGTTGAGAGAACAAATTAAAGAGAGGAAGTAATTTGCCTATGGCCAATTAATTAGAACATAGCCACTCTTATAATTCAAACCTGTGTGTTGAACTATAAAATTTTTGTCTATTAAAGTGATTTGATCAGCTCTTCAGTAATAATATGTATTTTGCACTTAATACACAAACATATTATTATGTAACCAGGATTTTTTAATATTCAAGTGTTTCCCATTTGTAGGTCCTGATTCATAATTCCCTCCCAGATATGAGACTTTTCTTTTCCCAGACATGTCGTGGAAACTTTAACTGTCTCTGAACTTTGTCTTTGAATTGTCCATAAATTCTCTGACTTCTCTTTGTCTGATAAGCAGTCATAAGACTCCTTTTTCCAGAGATTGCCTGCCTAACACTGTGCATGCTGGAAGTGTGCACAAAGTATCCAAAGAACAACAACAGGCCTTGCCCGGAACTCCCAGTTCACAATCACCAGAACACACTCTATTTGTCTAATCTCATTTTGACGTATTTATCAATGCTTCTATCACACCAATGCAATGAAATCACTATTGAAATCAGAAAGGACAGACTTTTGGAATTTCCATGTGGAAAGTCCTGGGTGGAGGTTTACCCAGAGAGAGTGTGAAGCTGTGGATGTTTCACCCACACAACACTATGGTTCTCTCCATTCCTGTCCTTGGTAGCACTTGTATGACAGACTGTTAAACCTGATTCCTTTAGTTCTGTGAATTGCTTAAGTAGATTAACTAAACCCAAGGAGATGGCTGTGAGAACCTTGATATACAGGCAGTTGGCTAACAGCACAGGCAAAACTCCCTATATGTTGAGACTGGCATCTTGAAGTAGGTAGGGAGAGTCCTGTGGACCTGGGCTCTGCTGTCAGCTCTGGAGGGATTTTCTAGCTGCTGCTTCTTCTCTCTTTTCTCAATGACTCACAGTCTGGGATGGAGAGTGTGTGTGCTGCTGTCATTCTTAACAACTCCACATCCTCTAAATAGGTGCTTCTCAACATGTGGGCTGCGACCTTTCTTGAGGTTATATATCAGATATCCTGCATGTCATATACTTATATTACAATTCATAATAGCAGCAAAATTACAGTTGTGAAGTAGCAACAATAATAATTTTATGATTGGGGGTCACTACAACATGAGGAACTGTATTAAAGGGTCACAGCATTAGGAAAGTTGAGAACCACTGCTCTACACATAGATTCATGATAAATATACTTTGGTATCTCAGTCTAGGAACTCCCAATCTTCTAGCATTACCCCCATTCTAATCACATATATTGGGTTTTATTGTTCACAAATGTTAAATACCATTCATAACCCCCTTTCCTGTACAGCGGCATCACCAGTAAGTGTTTCTAGTTCCATTTCATGACACAAGCATTCTAATATTATATCACAATATATCATTAGTGATGGGAAATGATGGCAGTTTGGGACAGCTATTATAATATATGGGATTAGGTTAGTATAAATAGTCTTTAAATTCTCTTCTGAATTTGTGTCTTCTAAGAAGCAAGTTCATGTCTAAGGTCAAAAGCAACTATTATTAAGGAATATAATATTGCTTATTTAAGTTGAAATCTATTTAATGTTTAAGATATTGGTATGAAAGCTTATGTCCTACCTCACATATACATATATGTATGAATGTGTGTATGTATGTACCTGCTGAAACTTAACCTCAAGGAGATATTTAGATGTGGTGCCATTTGAGAAGTGATGACATGAAATCAGAGCTCTCATGAATGGGTTGTGTGTCACTGTCTCAGACGGGCCACAGAGAGCTTGCTTATTCCTACTATCATGGGGGAGTGGCTTTCATTTTGATCTTGCAATTCCATTATATGAAATCAAATTCTCTTGTTTTTCTTACCAAGTCTATAATTCTTAAGATTTATTTTTTTATTTGCTTGTGTGTGTGTGTGTGTGTGTGTGTGTGTGTGTGTGTGTATGCTACATGTGTGCAGGTGCCTGTAGAGTCCAGAGAAGGAGTGGAATTCTGTGGAGTGCTGGCTGTGAGCCAACATGGGTGGGGCTAGAAACTGAAATCAGGTGCTCCAGAGAAGTAAGATGTGCCTTAACTCTTGAAACACCTTTCCAGTCCGAAAGCTGTAACACTTTAGTGTAACAGCCCCCAATGGACTAATTTAGAAATAATAATTTAGATGTCAAACAAGAGATGAGCTTGTGCTTTGGTGTGAGATTGAAACAATTGAGATTTAAAAAAAAGAAGAAGAGTTATTTTGTGCAAGTAAGAGACAGGAAATATTTCAGGGACACAGGAAGTGAAGAAAACCCCTCTACCCAGAATCCATTTGAAGCATCTCACCCCTGAGGTGAGAATATGAGCACAGTTAACATTTACTGTGAAGGCTGATGATATAAAGACAGTGTTCCTTTGCACTGGAACTCTAAGCTGGTATCCCTGGTCACTGATATTTGCCTTCACCACCACCTCAAGGAAAGGAACATGACTCAGAATACTATTCTTTTCCTATGACAAGAAGTCAAGCACTACTTTCCTTAAAATTTTGAAAACTTTGATTCTAATATTTTAAAAGAAATCACATTTGCAGTGAATGCTGATTTGTCTTAAGGTTAACTGTAATATAATGCAGACATGTGTCTATCAGTAACTTAAAATGCTTACCCATCAAAACAAACAAACAAACTAAAAAAAAAAAAAAACAGCCAATGGGAGCCGCCTTTACCACTGGACCCTGGAACTCATTTCAAACACTAATAAAAACATTTACAGCATTCTTTTGTTAATGTACCATTCTTGCTAATCTTCCCTGCCACCAAACACAAACGGCGACTCACATGCCACACACAGAAATACTGGTCTTTCTGCCCCATCATAAACATTGCAAAACATTTTTTCTTTGGTCAAAGGGCTACCTTTTTCTTACTCAGAGTGTTAAATACTGCATAACCAATAGACTGGAAGCACTTCTGACCTACAGAGACCCTAGATGAAAACTCACTTACTTCAGTAGTAAGTTGCCTATTTTTCTTCTATGTCATAATCAAACAGAGAAAAAGCTATTCCTAGCTTTGGGGAAGATGATTATCAAGTTCTGTATTTGTAATGTTCCACATCGTTTTTCCTGTAACTCACTGAATTGTGTGAGAGGTGCTTCTGCCATAATAGTCCCTGGTAGATGTAGAAGTAGGACTTCTTGGGTTTTGAGGGCCTCCAGACTTTCCAATCATATTTGGGGCAACATTCTGAAAGCTAAGGCAAAGGTACAAGATGCCAAGGATGAGGAAGAAAATTGAGAAACTGAAAAGGGAAGAAAGGAGAAATGCAACATTATACTAAATTTTCTTGTTGAAGCAAGTTTGTATAATCTTGTTCTGGCCAAATTAACTATAAAATATAGTTCAAGAAAAAATTGTTAGAAAATATCCTTGCTTTAAGAGAAGAAATGTTCACTTTTTCTGTTTTTTTTAATGCTTATCTTTTTAAAAAGATTTATTTGTGTGTGTGTGTGTTTGTGTGTGTTTGTTTGTGTGTGTGTGTGTGTGTGTGTGTGTGTGTGTGTGTGTGTG